>JADRCC010373984.1:0-11706 GCA_019843855.1 Hylomyscus alleni
TATATATATATATATATATATATATATGTAAATATCGTCAACAAAATTATAGAAAAAAACTTCCCTAACCTAAATAAAGAGATGCCCATGAACATACAAGAAGCATATAGAACTTCAAATAGACTGGACCAGAAAAGAAATTCCTCTTGCCACATAATAGTCAAAACACCAAATGTACAAAACAAAGAAAGAATATTAAAAGCAGTGAGGGAAAAAGTCAAGTACCATAAAGTCAGATATCAGAATTATAACAGACTAGAAAATCCTGGGTTTATGCCATACATATCCTAAGAGAACACAAATGCCAGCCCAGGCTACTATACCCAGCAAAACTCTCAATTATGATAGACAGAGAAACCAAGATATTCAATGACAAAACCAAATTTACACAATATTTTTCCACAAATCTAGCTATTCAAAGGGTAATAAATGGAAAACTCCAACACAAGGAGGGAAACTACAAAAGACAAAGAAAAAAGTAATCTTCCAACAAAACTAAAAGAAGATAGCCACATGAACAGAATTCCAACTCTAACAACAAAAGTAACAGGAAGCAATAATTACTTTTCCTTAATATCTATTAATATCAATGGACTCAATTGCCAAATAAAAAGACATAGATTATCAGACAGGGTATATAAACAAGACCCAACATTTTGTTGCATACAGGAAACCCACCTCAGTGACAAAGACAGACACTACCTCAGAATAAAAGCCTGGAAAACAATTTTCCAAGCAAATGGTCCCAAGAAACAAGCTGGAGTAGCCATTCTAATATTGAATAAAATTCACTTTCACCCTAAAGTGATCAAAAAAGATAAAGAGGGACACTTCATACTCATCAAAGTTATGATCTACCAAGAGGAACTCTCAATTCATAGGAACCTCTATGCTCCAAATGCAAGGGCATCTACATTCATATAACAAACTTTACTAAAGCTCAAAGCACATATTGTACCACACACAATAATCGTGGAAGAATTCAAAGCCCCACTCTCTGCAATGGACAGATCATGGAAACAGAAACTAGACAAAGACACAGTGAGACTAACAGAAGTTATGAAATGGATTTAACAGATATAGAACTTTTTATCCTAAAACAAAAGAATATTCCTTCTTCTCAGCACCTCATGGTACCTTCTCCAAAATTGACCATATAATTGGTCACAAATCAGGCCTTAACAGATACAAGAAGATTGAAAAAATTCCTTGCATCCTATCAGATCACCATGGACTAAGTCTGCTCCTCAATAACAACATAAATAATAGAATGCCCACATATATGTGGAAGCTTAACAACATTCTACTCAATGATAAATTGGTCAAAGAAGAAATAAAGAAAGAAATGAAAGACTTTCTAGTGTTTAATGAAAATGAAGCTACAGCATACCTAAGCTTATGGGACACAATGAAAGCAGTCCTAAGAGGAAAACTCATAGCTTTAAGTTCCTCTAAAAAGAAACTGGAGAGAGCATACACCAGCAATTTGATGGCACATCTGAAAGTGCTAGAACAAAAAGAAGCAAATTCTCCCAAGAGGAGTCAAAGGCAGGAAATAATCAAACTCAGGGCTGAAATCAACCAAATAGAAACAAAAAGACCTATACAAAGAATCAACCAAACCAGGAGCTGGTTCTTTGAGAAAATCAACAAAATAGATAAATGCTTAGCTAGACTAACTAGAGGACACGGAGACAGTATCGTAATTAACAAGATCAGAAATGAGAAGGGAGACATAACAACAGACACTGAGGAAATCCAAAAAATCATGAGATCCTACTACAAAAGCCTATAGTCAACAAAACTGGAAAACCTGGATGAAATGAGCAATTTTCTATACAGATACCATGTCCCAAAGATAAATCAAGATCAGATAAGCGTTCTAAACAGTCCCATATCTGCTAATGATATAGAAATGATCATTAATAGTCTCCCAACCAACAAAAAGCCCAGGACCAGATGGGTTCAGTCAAGAGTTTTATCAGACCTTCAAAGAAGACCTGATACCAATACTCCTCAAAGTATTTCACAAAATAGAAACTGAAGGCACTCTACCCAACTCGTTCTATGAAGCCCCGATTACTCTTATACCTAAACCACACAGAGACATAACAAAGAAAGAAAACTTCAGACCAATTTCCCTTATGAATATTGATGCAAAAATACTCAATAAAATTCTTGGAAACTGAATCCAAGAACACATCATAATGATCATCCACCATGATCAAGTAGGCTTCATCCCAGGGATGCAGGGATGGTTCAATATATGGAAATTCATCAACATAATTCACTATATAGACAAACTCAAAGAAAAAAAACCTTACGATCATCTTATTAGATGCTGAGAAAGCATTTGACAAAATCCAACATCCCTTCATGATAAAAGTCTTGGAAAGATCAGGAATTCAAGGCCCATACTTAAACATAGTAAAAGCAATGTACAGCAAACCAGTAGCCAACATCAAACTAAATGGAAAGAAACTTGAAGCAATCCCACTAAAACCAGGGACTAGACAAGGCTGCTCATTCTCTCCCTACCTATTCAATATTGTACTTGAAGTCCTAGCTAGAGCAATTAGACAACAAGTGGAGATTAAAGGGATATGAATTGGAAAGGAAGAAGTCAAATTATCACTATTTGCTGAAGATATGATAGTATACTTAAGTGACCCCAAAAATTCCACCAGAGAGCTCCTAAACCTGATAAACAACTTCAGCAAAGTAGCTGGATATAAAATTAACTCATGCAAATCACTAGCCTT
Organism: Hylomyscus alleni; assembly: GCA_019843855.1. NCBI lineage: Eukaryota > Metazoa > Chordata > Mammalia > Rodentia > Muridae > Hylomyscus > Hylomyscus alleni. Next base: position 2,763 of record JADRCC010373984.1, read on the forward strand.
CCTCTACACAAAGGATAAACAGGCTGAGAAAGAAGTTAGGGAAACAACACCCTTCACAATAGTCACAAATAATATAAAATACCTTGGTGTTACTCTAACTAAGCAAGTAAAAGATCTGTTTGACCAGAACTTCAAGTCTCTGAAGAAGGATATTTAAGAAGATCTCAGAAGATAGAAAGATCTCCCATGCTCATGGATTGGCAAGATTAATATAGTCAAAATGGCCATCTTGCCAAAGGCAATCTACAGATTCAATGCAATCCTCATCAAAATTCCAACTCAATTCTTCACAGGCTTAGAAAGAGCAATATGCAAATTCATCTGGAATAACAAAAAACCCAGGATAGCCAAAACAATTCTCAACAATAAAGGAACCTCTGGTGGAATCACCATCCTGGACCTTAAGCTGTACTACAGAGCAACTGTAATAAAAACTGCATGGTATTGGTACAGTGACAGGCAGGTAGATCAGTGGAATAGAACTGAAGACCCAGAAATGAATGCACAAAACTATGGGTTTGACAAAGGAGCTAAAACAATCCAGTGGAAAAAAGACAGCATTTTCAACAAATGGTGCTGGCTCAACTGGCGATTAGTGTGTAGAAGAATGCAAATTGATCCATTCCTATCTCCTTGTACTAAGCTCAAGTCCAAGTGGATCAAAGACCTACACGTAAAACCAGATACACTGAGAGTAATAGAAAAGAAAGTGGGGAAGAGCCTCGAGCACGTAGGCACAGGGGAAAATTTCATAAACAGAACACCAGTAGCTTATGCTCTAAGATCAAAAATTGACAAATGGAACCTCATAAAATTGCAAAGCTTCTGTAAGGCAAAAGACACTGTCAATAGGACAAAATGGCAACCAGCAAATTGGGAAAAGATCTTTACCAATCCTATATATGATAGAGGGCTAATAACCAATGTATGCAAAGAACTCAAGAAGTTAGACACCAGAGAACCAAATAACCCTATTTAAAAATGAGGTACAGAGCTAAATAAAGAATTCTCAACTTACAAATACCTAATGGCTGAGAATTACCTAAAGAAATGTTCAACACCCTTAGTCATCAGGGAAATGCAAATCAAAACAACTCTGAGATTCCACCTCACACCAGTCAGAAAGGCTAGGATAAAAAACTCAGGTGGCAGCAGATGCTGGAAAGCTCATGGAGAAAGAGGAACACTTCTTCATTGCTGGTGGGATTGCAAGCTGGTACAATCACTCTGGAAATCAGTTTGGCAGTTCTTCTGGAAATTGGACATAGTTCTACCGGAGGAACCAGCTATACCACTCCTGGGCATATATCCAGAAGATGCTCCAACATGTAGTAAGGGCACATGCTCCACCATGTTCATAACAGCCTTATTTATAATAGCCAGAAACTGGAAATAACCCAGATGTCCCTCAACAGAGGAATGGATACAGAAATTGTGGTACATCTACACAATGGAGTACTACTCAGCTATTAAAAACAATGAATTTATGAAATTCTTAGGGAAATGGATGGATCTGGAGAATATCATCTTGAGTGAGGTAACCCAATCACAAAAGAACACACATTGTATGCACTATCTGATAAGTGGATATTAGTCCAGAAGATCAGAATACACAAAGTACAATCTATAAACCACAAGAAACTCAAGAAGAAGAAAGACCAAAATGTGGACATTACATTCCTTTTTAAAAGGAGGAACAACATACCGTTGAAGGAGTTGCAGAGACTAACTATGGAGCAGAGACTAAAGGAAGGACAATCCAGAGACTGCTCCACCTTGGAATCCTTCTCATATTCAATCATCAAATCCAGACACTATTTTGGATGCCAGCAAGTGCTGGCTGACAGGAGCCTGATATAGCTGTTTCCTGAGAGGGTCTGACAGTACCTGACTAATACAGAAGTAGAGGCCCACAGCCATCCATTGGACTGAGTACAGGGTCCCCAATGAAGGAGTTAGAGAAAGGACTCAAGGAGCTGAAAGGTTTGCAGTCCCTTAGGACGAACAACAATATGAACTAACTAGCACCCTCAGAGCTCCCAGGGACTAATCCACCAACCAAAGAGTACACATGGTGGGACTAATGGTTCCAGCAGCATATATATAACAGAGGATTGTCAAATCGGTCACCAATGGGAGGAGAGGCCCTCGTCTCTGTGAAGGTTCTATGCCCCAGTGTAGGGGAATGCCAGGGCCAGTAAGCAGGAGATGGTGGGTTGGTAAGCAGGGGGTGGGAGAAGGGAACAGGGGTTTATTTTTGGTTTTCATTTTATTTTTATTTAATTTTTATTTTTCAGAGGGGAAACTGGGAAAGGAGATATTGTATGATATGTAAATAAAGAAAATATCTAATAAAAAATTTAAAGGAGACATGAGTGGTTCATATGTAAACTTTTGTAACATTGTAAAAAAAATAATAAAAAATGCAATGAAATCAGAAAAGAAGAAAGAAAAAAGATCCTACAGGCCTTTTAAGCCTAAAATCTACAAATGTCTGTGCCAAGTTATTGAAACCATTCAGGATTTAAGGATAGGGGATTTTCTTACTAATATGTCTGTGTTGTATATTTATCCTGCTCCCATTGATTAGGGTATCCAACTCTGACAGGAGACTTATTTTGTCTAACATTCATGTCTTAACTTGTCTACTGGGACTTGTGTTGTCCAACATGCCTTAACTTGTCTAGCAAGATGGGACTTGTCTAATATGTCTTAATGTGCCAACCACCAGGATGTCAGTTACCCACGTACATGTCTTTTTCTGCTAAGCAGGATGTCAGTTCCCAGGAAGGCCTTGGGTCTTAAACTTTACTCAACCACTACTCAAAATAGAAGTCTTATAAATAGTTTCTTATATCTCTTATTTTGGGGTCTATCACAGGGGCAGCTTATAAAAGCAAATAGTGTAAAAGCTTATAGACAGGTGCAGGAAGTGCTGCTGGGTGGTTGGTTTGGGTCCAGGTTTATTATGGGTAAGTATACAAAGCAGTTTTACTGACTTCTATCATAATTGGTTTCCAGAGGCACAGAACATAACAGAATATGTAATCAACTTGGCATAGAAAGGTTCCTAGTAACGGTAGAAACATATGAGAAAGTTTCCTTATAATGGCAGGCTAGCTGTAACAGTTCCCTAGGGCTTAATATTTTACCTAGGTCTTAACACTCCATTTAGGCCTTAACATTCCATCTAAGCCTTAATATTTTACCTAGGTTTTAATCACTTTTGACAGAGACAACAATAAAACCCCAAAATAGTTTCTTTGATTCTCTACTTTATTTTACTTTTTTTCAAATGTACCTAGAATATGTTGAATATGAAATATCGGGTAACAATAAGTTATTGTTACAATAAGTGATGGCTTAAGCATGCTTTAAGATGAGCCTGGTCCCTTGACTGAGTGATTGACCTGGCCCAACTGGAAGGTGAGGTTTTCATCCTAGCTAAAAATTCTATTTTATTGACTAGAAGAATTTTGTCTTAACAAGCCTTCAGTGATTGTTTATATTGGGTTTGGTGTTGTTTATTTTGTTTTTGAGACAGGGTCTTTCTATATAGTCTTGGTTGTCCTGGAACTCAATAAATATACATATACACATACACATACGTGTGTGTGTGTGTGTGTGTGTGTGTGTGTGTATGTATATGTGTGTGTGTGTGTGTATCAGCCTGCTTCAAATTCACAAAGATCCTCCTGTTCTGCCTCCTAATCGCTAGAATTAAAGGTGAGTGCCATCACATCGAGCTACTGGTATTTTATTATTTTCCTTTCTGAAAAGATAACCCAAGAATCATTTTGAAACCAGTAATCAGGGCCTGTGCTGGCTGGCTATGGTTATGACAACGTTACACAAGATGCAGTCATTTGAGAGGAGGGGACCTCTATTGAGAAAAAGCCCCCAAAAGATTGGGCTATAAGCAAGCCTATAGGGCATTTTCTTAATTAGTGATTGGTGAGGGAGGACACAGCCCATTATGGGTGGTGCCACCTCTGGGCTGGTGTTCTATGGTTTTAGGTTCTATTAAAAGCAGACTGAGCAAGCCATGATTGACAAGCCAGTAAGAAGCACCCCTCCATGAAGCCATGATTGACAAGCCAGTAAGAAGCACCCCTCCATGAAGCTATGATTGACAAGCCAGTAAGAAGCATCCCTCCATGGCCAGTGAGAAGCATCCCTCCATGGTCAGTAAGAAGCATCCCTCCATGGACTCTGCATCAGCTCCTGCCTCCAGGTTCCTGCTCTCACTGCTTTTGATGATGAACAGCAATATGGAAGTGTTAGAAATGCATGCGTGCAGGAAAATAGTCATACACACAAGATAAATAAATGAATCTAAAAAACCATATATATATTTCCATTTGTAACTTTTTTTTTTTGAGACAAAGTTATGTTATGTAGCTGTGACTGGCCTGAAACAAGCTATGTACACTAGGCTGGCTTTGAATCTACTTACCTCTGCTTCTTGAGTGCTGGGGTTAAAGACACACACCATCTTAACTGGCCTTGCTTTTCCTTCCTTATTGAGATATAGTAATACTAACAAATCTGTTTCGAGAATTTTCTCCCTGGCATGTGGGGAGAATTAAACAATTTTTATCCCTTCTCATAAGGTCCCAATAACTAAAGTTCAATTTCATCAATGATCATTCTGGGGGTGGGGGAGGACAATAGTTTATTGGGTTTATTTGTAGAGTATTGGTAAGAGGTTACTAACAGCCTCCTCTCCTTATTCTTTCAGAGTCTTTGTACTCTAGCTCCTCCCTAATTCCTGAAAGGCCATGTGAAATTAGGGCAGAATTGCTTATCACTGGGAGAGGTGGCTGGCTGCTCAGATGAAGATCCTGATCTTGTTCATTCCTTCCTTCTATGAAAGGAGCATCATCAACAAACAGGCAACAAGCCCGGTTGCAATGACCCTTATGAGCAGAAACAGTTGATCTTATAAAGACGGTAGTTATTTGACTTAGAGGACAGAGCTATGTAATGCCATCTTAAAAAAAAAGAAAAAGACAAAGGAAGCTGGATCCAAACTACACACATGGGTAATGTAATGAATAAACAAATGATGTTGCTTTTCAAGGCCCAGATAAGTCATACGTAAAACCCAAGACGGTCCACAAACATTATTAAAACCCTTTCTATGGTCTAGAGAGTGATCTTGCATACCCTTGCTTTGTTTTGCAAGAATGTAAGTAGCAGATAGAAACAGCAGTACACAGGGAATCCTCAAACTGCAGTTTACAATGTCCAGCAGAACTCAGCTAAGGAGGCCTGGTAATCTATGACGCTAAAGTTATTATTATTGCAAAGTTTCTCTTTCTCTCATGGTTGGGTCGCAGAGAGTCCTCCCTATTCTCTCCATGGCTTGTATCTTAGTCAATGTTCTATTGCTGTGAAGGGACACCATGACCACAGCAACTTATACAAAAGGAAACATTTAATTTAATTGGGGCCTATTTACAGGTTCAGGGGTTAGTCCATTATCAGCATAGTGAAAAACATGGTGGCACACGGGTGCTGGACAAGGAGCTGAGAATTCATCAGGCAGCAGGACAAAGAAAAACGCTGGGGGGGCTGGTGAGATGGCTCGGCGGGTAAGAGCACTGACTGCTCTTCCGAAGGTCCTGAGTTCAGATCCCAGCAACCACGTGGTGGCTCACAACCACCCATAATGAGATCTGACGCCCTCTTCTGGTGCGTCTGAAGACAGCTACACCGTATTATGCCGGAGAGGGACCGGAGGGAGCAGAGCTGGAGCGAGCGGGGCGTCCTGAGTTCAATTCCCAGCAGCCACATGATGGCTCACTGCCACCTAGACAGCTACAGTGTACTCATACACATAAAATAAATAAATAAATCTTAAAAAAAAAAGAAAAAAGAAAAACACTGGACTTGGCTTGAGCATTTGAAATCCCAAAGGCTACTTGCCCAGAGACACATTTTCTTCAACAAGGACACACCTACTGTAACAAGGATATGCCTCCTAATAGTGCTACTTCCTGATGACCAAGCATTTGCATTTATAAGCCCATGAAGGTCATTCTTATTCAAACTACCACAAACTGCCAGTCAGCAGTCTTTTACTTTACTGCTGTTTTGTTTTAAGAAATTCCAGTGTCAATGCAAGAAAGATGAATCCATAGATCTTACCACACAAACTGTAACAGTAGACAGCAAGTGATATCATTTAGACTTCTCTTTGAGCTCCCCTCAGTTCACAGATACAAGGAGTCACTGGGAAAGTGTGAAGAGCATGTAAGGCTAAAAGCTAGGCAGAACCTTAAAAGTGAATATTAAGTGACATATTGAAGAGCATATAAGGATAAAAGCCAGACAGAATCTTAAGAGTGAATATTAAAGGACATTCTGAAAAGTGAAGTAAGCCTGCAATGACTAGATAAGGTTAGAGCTTACCCACAACTGAGATAAGAGAAAATGGAGACCCCAGTGACATAAGAACTAGATAACCAGACCTTGGTCTGGAGGGACCAAGGCCCAGATAACTAGGCCCAGAAGGGTGTAAAAACCCAGGCCAGAGAGCAGCAAGGTGCATTCAGAATGGCTCCCTGCTGAGTCCATGTCGGATGCCCTGCTGAACCCGAAAAGCAGACCTGAAACTCCACGCTGACACATCATCAGAAGAACTGAAGTCAGACTGAGGAGCTGAGACATGTCTGAGCCCGGACCAAGGAGAGACACCTCCGTGCACACCAGGTCGTATACCTTAGTGCTATACTCATTTATGTTATGCTTACAACTAATTGTAATGCTGTGCTTGTTGTAATTCACCCTATGATACTCACCATAGTGGCAGCAGTCTTCAGACTGTCCTGCTTTCTGTGGTGCTGTATTTGCTTTGTAACTTCTGATAGTGTGATTAATAAGAGCATTCCAAAATCCAACCAACCGCCTCTGTCTGTGATTTTAGTCAGCTCCCCAGGCGAGACTCTGTCTCTGCCTGCAAGTGCTCATGACAGAAAGTTACCCATGAAGGAAGCAGAGGTTCAGAACAGAGAAAACTAAGAGATGCCATCAGCTTGTTCTCCTTAGCTTGTTTATATCATTGCAACTGGAAAGCAGAAACAAAAGCAAACAACCAGCATGGAACAAAGGAGTCTTTGGAAGGGAGAGAATATTTTAAAGAAAACAGGCTTGGAGACACTGGGCAAAAGGGCAGGCATTAATTCCCAGCACAGACTGCTTCTCTAGTGTCCTTCCCACACAGCTGAAATTATCTTTGCTTCCAGGAAGATGTAGGCAAAATAACATGGTAACCTTTTGCTTGTGGTGAGCTTAGGACCATAATAAAAGGAGCCCAACCTCCACCAGGACACACTCCCTGTCTGGTTCATGCACTTCACAGATTAAATGCGATGACACCCTCTTTCCTTAAAAAAGTTGCCTGAGATGGATCAGTGGTCTAGAGAACTTAATGCTCTTGAAGAGGACTCAGGTGTGGGTTCCAAGCCTCACATGGCAGATCGCACTGTCTGTAACTCCAGTTCTGGGGATCTTCTGACTTTTGTGGACTCCATATGCACATGATACACATACATATAGTCAAGCATGCAGACACACATAAATTAAAAACCATCTGAGACTAGCATAGATAAAGGAGATATACTTATGGACTAGGTATGCAGGCAGAAAGTGGAGAAGCAAAGAATCAAGAAATTCCACTGCCAATGCAAGAAAGATGAATCCATAGATCTTACCACACAAACTGTAACAGTAGACAGCAAGTGTTATCATTTAGACCTCTCTTTGAGCTCCCCTCAGCTCACAGATACAAGGAGTCACTGGGAAAGTTACCCATGAAGGAAGCAGGAATGAGGTGTGTCCACTGCCAGTAGATGGAGCTATTGATTTGTTACACTGAGAAACTGGGACCATTCCCTTAGCATTGTTTTAGACATCATTCAAGGATGGCAAAGGCTGTGATCAGATGGATCTATGCCCCTTTGTGTTGGCTGGAATTTGAGTCTCTGAAAAAAAAAAAAACACCCAACTCCTTAAAATATACTTAATCCTGATTAAAAATCAGAGTAGCCTAGCAAGGCAATTTTACTCAGAAAAGCATCTGCTTGGGGTTACATGGTCTAGGATAATATCAGACCTAAGTATACAAAGTCACTAGTTTCCTCCCTTCTCCAAAACCTGGTCCAAGCACTCCCAGGTTCTCTAAGGAAACATGGTTGAGAGGGAAGAAAAGATAATCAGTTGGGCGGGCATGATGGAGGGAGAGAAGGAGAGAGGGAACAGAGAGAGAGAAAGAGGAGGGAAGAGGGGGGGAAAAGAGATGGAGAGAGAAAACAGCAGTTAACTGGGTTTTGGAAGGTCTCTTCTTCTACATTGTTCATGTCCCTGTAGCACCAGGCAGGCAGGGTATATTGAATGGGGTGGAAGAGTCTCTGGGGCAGATGAAGACAAATTTCCTATCTAGGGGAATCTATTTTATTTTTCTTGGAGCATCTTTGGCCTGGTTGTTTCTTATTTTGGTGCTTGGTGCTCAATTCTCTACCTCTAAGGATTTCTAACATCTAAGTTGAGAGTCCCTTAAAGGTGCAATCCTTCACTCAGGCACTCTCAAGCAACCTTCAAAAATCCTGACCACCAAGCTACTTTTACCTCAGTCTCTGAAGTTTTCCTGGTTGCTGTGGTACTTTTCTGGACTTTTTACCCATATTTCCAAAAAATTTTCTATCTTGAGGTCATTATCCATCCAAAGGAGAGTAGTTCACTTGAGACTCACAGGAAACCACAGCAGTATGACAGGGACTGTTTCTTCCATGGGAGGGTATCTGATCTGAGCACCCTCTGAGATGCATTTGAAATGAACCCCAAAATATTAAAAACAAAGAGTGATCTCAGTTGTGCAAAAAGGGACATGGGAACAAAGCAAACATAACTTGACAAGGCAATCCTTATTTTTTTTTTTTTT
>JADRCC010374020.1:0-12224 GCA_019843855.1 Hylomyscus alleni
AAAAAACAAACAAAAAAAAACAAAACAAAACAAAAAAAACAAAAAACAAAACAAACAAAAAAAAACCCTAATAGTTTTTAAAACCTACTTCTGTACCTAATAAATACTTGTAATATAAAATTTGGGCTTCTTGATATTTCATGTAGGAAATGATGGCGTCATCTCAGTTATACCATTATTTACTATTTTTATGTCCATTTCTGTATTTATTAGAAACTGTTAAGTTTTTGTTTTTTAATTTTGTTTTATTTTGATCTTTCCAGAATGCGTCTCTTGTAGCCTATGCTATCTTAAAATTGGCTGTATATCTGAGGATGGCCTAACTCCTCTGATTGAATATTTATAGTAAATTATTATTTGAACTTAATAGGTTGGGTTTATGAGTAACCCAACTTCAGGCTGTTATTGTCTTTTTGAAGAATTCCTCTATTAACTCCCATAAATGAAAATATTTTATAATTCTAAACTTAGGCAATAGGCTCTAAAGGCTTTACATTCATTTTCTAAAATGTATAGTCATTTAAAAAAATTAATGAGTCTGGTGGATGTATTTGGAAGTGAGTGTTGTACATGAGTATATGTGTAGATACACTTGTCCCTCTGTGCAACTGTGGAATCCAGATGTCAACATCCACTGGACAACATCCAAGTACGTATAAATGTACTAGGCCAAAATCAGTTATTTATGTTGCTTAATAACTGATTTTCATAATTGAACTCATTTTTACACAAATCCAGTGAATTATTTTGGAAGATAAAATGTCTCATATTATAAATAATAAATAATTAATAAGATATTAAAGTGTACTTAAAGATTCTAAAGTAACTATGCAATATATATATATATATATATATATATATATATATAGCTTAATTGAAGTAAGGCTTTTACAAATTAAGTACAATGTATTTAAAATAAATTATACAAATCTCTAGCTAAGAGCTCTTTGCTTGGATGTGAATTGATCTGTGTCTCCACTCAGTCTTTTCTCTTGGTGAACAAAACAAAACAAGAAACAAAACAAACCAAACAAACAAACAAACAAAACTGCTTTATACTTTCAAAGTGTATAACACTACCTAAACTTTTACCAGATTAAGTTTTTCTGCGATCAAAACTCCTTTTTTTTATTAAAAAAATCTATGTGTTTGTACTATAGTGAGTGATATTAAAGTAGGTGATTAAATCTAATAAAAATCATTGGTTTGTGTAGCTTTATTTTTTTGTGTGTATGTGTGAGAACACTTAACAGTCTTTGTGTGTGTTTTTTTTTAACTTACAACTTTTTTTTTTAATTTTTAATGAACAAACAAAAACAACTAGAACAAACCCCTGTTGCCTCTCCCCTACCCATGTCTGCCATCCCACCCTCTCCCACTTATCGGCCCTGTCATTCCCCTACATTGGGGCACAGAACCTTCACAGGGCCAAGGGCCTCTCCTCTCATTGATGACTGACTTTGCAATCCTCTACTATACACATGCTGCCAGAACAATCAGTCCCACCATGTATAGTCCTTGGTTGGTGGTTGAGTCCCTGGGAGCTCTGAGGGCATTGGTCAGTCCATATTGTTGTTCGTTCCAAGAGGCTGCAAACCCTGTTTTTTAGAATACAATATATTGTCAATGTCACTAAGTATCATCATGCAATAAGTATTTGATAAGCTAGGACACACACTCACATACTCATATACACTCACACACATACACACACATAGACATATATATACACATACATACATATATACACACACATACACACATATACACACATATATGCACATACATACATATACACATAGACACACAGACACACACACATAGACACACACACATGCTCAAACACTCACACACACACATTTTCCTTTGTGTCTTCTCTCATTATCTCAAACTCCTAAGTCTCTGTTCCTCCCTATCATATTTTCTACTCTGTAAGATCTGTTCTTTATTGGATCTCTTATTGCACGTGTTAGTAACTATTTGTGGTACTTGCTTTTATATTTGTGGCTAATCTCACTTAATATAAAGATCTCTAGAGCTTTGCTTGTTACAAATGACCAGGTTTGACATTTCAAATGGTTATGCACTTAACTAGTGTTCTATAATATATAATATATTAGTATGAATATAATATATAATGCATAACAATGTAATACATATTTATATTATGTATTGATATGTTATATATATCATAACACTGAGAATTTGGATAAACAAGATGACTCAGATCTTACAGTTTCTGCATTAATAACTTTCTCCAGAGTGTGTCATTCTCGAAAATAAAAGAATAACAGCGTGCTTTCACTCTTCATATTCTTCAAATCTATTGATTTACCAGTTATGCCTGTTTTTAGATCTTCTAATAAACCAGGGCAGCAAGGTTCATTCACAACTTTTTAATAGGCAATTGTTTATTACTGAGGAAGATATATGCCACTGAATGCACAAAGAGATCCTCAGGATAATTTTGAAGTGTTCATTTTCTGTTGTACCATGTGTCCAAAGTATTAAATTCAAGTTACCAAGCATGTGTGACAAGACACTTTACAAGCTGAGCCATGTCACCAGTGATTTGGACTTTAAATAAAATATAAGATAATGTGGAAGTGGAGATTTGCCTTATAAAAGCTGAGAGCATTGTTTCTCCACCATCTCCCTTCCCCTTATCCAGATTTCATATTGTATACTGTACAATCTATCAATCTATTCTTTTGTGGTCTTCATGGAAAACTGAAGTTTGAATGGAAGGTTTACAAAGGACCAAGACCTTTCCAAAAAATGTTTATCACATTTTCCTGATGCCTCCTGATAGTAGGAATTGGCTTCTCTCTCTCCTCTCCCTCTCTCGCTCCCTCTCTCTCTATCGTTCTCTTTCTGTGTGTGTGTGTGTGTGTGTGTGTGTGTGTGTGTGTGTTTCTTTTCTCTTAAAATATACTTTTCTTTTTGTCAGCTGTAAATGGAATTCAAACCCTAGGGAGCAGAAACTCATTTCTAGGCTTGGAATCTACATTACTCTACTGTGTTTGAGATATGCAAAAATCATTTCCTCTACAGCTCAGGGATGTCTTCAAGGTTCCCAAATCAGGCAAAAGCAAGATGATTGCCAAGGATAGAAAAGTCTCTTAACACTTCATTACTGTTATTCTTTGTGCCATATTAGTCATCTGTGGTCTCAGAGCCTTGAAAGATTTTTTAGCACCTCAGAATCTATGATTTATATTAATGATTTTTTTCTATGTAAAAATCCTTCACTAAGAGAAAATCTGATATTTTTTTAACTTCAGTTTTACATGTAAAACTTTCAAGAATTTGTTAAAAGTAGTAGTTTATATTTTGCTCAATATTGGTAGCTTTAAAACATTATCATTATTTTTGATGTTTAAATTCAAATGAAATTCAACTTTATTCCATCAAGTCATCAGAATTGTGGAGGATTGCCTGAGAATGGACACCATAAACTCACATTTAAATGCTTTCTTTCCAGTTTGTGAATATAGTTGGGAAGGATTATGAGATATGACCTTGGTGAAGAAAAAGTTTCACTTGGGATGAGCTTTAAATTTGAAAAGTCTGTATTATTCCCAGTATTTTTCTTTCTCTGCCTCCTAGTCTTTTCGTAAGATGGAAGCTCTCTCTTGGCTACGACTCCAGTGCCAGGCCTGCCTGTCTCCAGTTGCATTACTCACCATGATCTTCATGGACTCATCATCTGCAAACTATATTCCCCCTAATAAACTCTCTCTATGCTGCTGAGGTCATGGTATCTTACTGCATCAATAGCTCATTAACGAAGTCAGAGCGCATCTTAAGATAAATATCATCAGTGTTGTCTGCAAAAATAAGGGAATAGTCTATAAATAAATATTCCTGCCTAGAAACAGAAATCGCCATAAAAATGTGCACAAAAAAATGAAGTAAAAAAAAAATGAATTTGCAAAATATTTAACAAGACCTGAAGACAATCAAGCCTGGATAGGAACTCCGTCCTAAGACCTGGCAAGCCATCCTGTGTCCTCAGGTCTCCTCACCTAGCAAGAGCACTGGAGGATGATCCCAAGTCCTCATGCCCAAGCAACTGCCACTGGGTATTGAGTAGGCAGCTTCCAGGAAAATTCCACATACTGCCTTCTCTCAAATTGACCTGACTCACAGGTTACTCAGAGCAACTAAAGGACCTTTGCCAGGACCATTTCTGCAGCATCAATTATCTAAGGTCATAACCTATAAAGACTGTGAGTCACCTCTTGTCCCATCATCCACAAACTATATTTAGACACCTAGTTTAAATTTTCATTGCTGCTGTGATTGTTTTTTTGTTTTTTGTTTTTGTTTTGTTTTGGTTTTTTTGTTTGCTTTTTCAGGGTTTTGAGGTCTTATATAAATAAGGCAGGCTTTGAATTCACTGAGTAGCAAAGTCTGGTTTAACACTGATGACAATTCTTCTGCCTCAGCTGCCTAAAAGATAAAATTACAGATTTAAAGCCCCATGTCCATATAGATGTTGATAATTATGCATATTTTATTTTATTAACATGTTTTAAATTCAACAATTTAAAGTCTTGGCTTACCTTGTATATGATTATTATATAACACTTTCAGAGTTTCCTTAGTCATATTTCCATTATTATATAACACTTTCAGAATTTCATTAGTCATATTCCCATTTTTTAAAGTTCTCAATACATTTTATTCCAACAATTTATTTACATTGATTTAATTAGCTTTAGCTCCTGTGAACAACTATTTTCTACCAAAATTCTTTAGTTATTTTGTCACATGTAATTTTTATTTAATATTTTATTTCTAGTATTGCATATTTCCACATTCAGAAGAAAATATTGTTATGAAAATTATTTTAAATAGAAAAAATGTATTAAATAAAAAGAAACCATGATTTTTGAAAAGGAGTGAATGGAGACATGGGAACAGTTGGGGGGATGATATAATTGTACTTTAATTTTAAAGTTGCAAAAAATAAAAAGCAATTTATGGTGAAATTTTGTGAAAAGGTAGTTCTCCAAGGAAAATGCCTAAATGCATAGCTAAATGGAACCAATTTATTCTTTTAACTTTTTTGCATCTTTCCAAGTGCAAATGGCCTCTGAGGTCTAAAACTAGCTTATGGATAAATCCCCTATTAGCAAACATATTCCTTTATATTTGTTGGATTTCATGTAGTTACATGTACACAGGTTCAACAGGTTCATCTACACAATGCTGGAAATTACCATTTGCTCAAACTCATAACTCATTTGTTTAATATACGATTTTTTTCTAAATTTATTTATAAACAAAGTTATTATGTAACTTCATAATTTTGACATCTGACTTTGTCCAGCAATGTCATAGAAGTCTGTACTGGAGAGAAAGTATGTTTTTATAAATGGCAATACCAATAAAAAACTGATAGAAAAATATCTGTTCATATAAAAGAATAAATTGCATTTTATTGTAATATGAAGAAGAAATTCTGAATACATAAGGTAACCACCAAAACTATGAACTAAAATGAAGTAGATACTGTGTTTTGTGCTCAAAGCTTTGACTATGTTAATCCCAGTACATGCAGTATATCTCAGAACTTCTTTGTATCAATGTTATTTCTAATTAACAACAAATAATTGGATTACATATTCTTCAACCTCCCAAAAGTATGTTGTATATAAGAACATTACATAAATTACATTAACAAATATATAAGAAGACTTATATATTTGTTAATTTAATATAATTTCTTATATAAGAAGACATATATTTGTTAATGTAATTTTTATTTACAAGATTATCTTGGAGGGTGACTGCTGAATAAGCTCACTCTTTCTAGCTCTTTCTGAACTCTAACTGGCTGATTCAACTCAACTGTTCTGGTTCAAAATTTTCTCCAAGCTGACTGATTCAAAATGTCTTCTCTTGGTTTCTGACTGATTTGCTTTCCTTGGCAAGACTGCCTCTGAACTCTATGAACTGAACTGCTCCAAATTGTACTGAACTGAATTAAACTGAATTCCACGAACGAACTCATAAACAAACTCCATTGAACTGCACTCACTACACTGACCCCCACTGACTTACTCTTTCCTTGTGCTTCTCTTAAATACTTTCTCTTTACTCCCTTCTTGAGAGTTGGGCATACACTATCTCTCAAATCTTCCCTTGATTTGTCACCTTATCTGCCCTCAATTAGATATCATTGTTTGAGATTGAAGGTGTGTACTAAGGACAAACCTGTATTTCTGCCAGATCACATAGATTATTGAATATGATCCCTTGTCAGAACAGCCATGTTGCTAGACTAAAATTCTTCTGCAGGTATTATTTTATTTTAGTCCTCTGTCCTTCCTAGTTTGAAAATTTTAAAGGATTTTACGTCTGGATGGTATCACTGAGTATCCTTTGATGGATAAGAAATGATTGTCCAGAGAAGAGGAATGTTAAAATGTGGAGCTTGTTGGAAAGAACAGATCAGAGTTTCTAACTGGCAGAGTGAAGACCTTCTACTCCCTCGGTAGAAGGCGATACATCTTTCTTTTGTACTTTGTCTCCATAAATATCTTTTGTCATTATTATGCTTGTGGTCTTAATGAGATTTAAGTCCTAAGTCATGTATTACATTCACTTAATCAGTGCTACACAGTGATATTTAGTAAAGGTGGAGTAGGGCAAATGTCAACACAATCAATTTGAGGATATTTCATTATTCAGAAAACAATAAAATCCCATATTCCTTAGCAGCACAGCACCTTCAGTCTCCACACCACAGTCAGTCCTGCCCTACATTGCAATCCAGCCCTTCTAACTCCAGGCAATTTGAAATCTAGCAGTTTGCCTCTATGAAGTTGTCTCTTATGGGCATTTCCTATAAAATAAATATACAATAGACAACATTTTATTTGCATATGATACTGTATGAATACTAGAAAATATAATCCTTAAAAATATAAAAGACAAATACTAATGGCATCTGTTACTCCATATGAAGATGAGAATTGATCTTTCTATCTCTGTGAGAAATTGAGTTGTAATTTTGATGGGAATTACATTAAATCTTTAGACTGCTTTTGGCAAGATGGCCATTTTTACTATGTTAATCTTACTAGTCCATGAGCATGGGATGTCTTTCTACCTTCTGGGTTCTTCTTCAAATTCTTTCTTCAGAGACTTGAAGTTCTTCTCATACAGATCTTTCACTTGCTTGGTTAGAGTTATGGCAAGATATTTTATATTATTTGTGGCTATAGTGAATGGTGTTGTTTCCCTAATTTCTTTCTCAGCCCATTTATCCTTTGCATAGAGGAAGGCTACTGATTTGTTTGAGTTATTTTTATATCCAGCCACTTTGCTGAAGTTGTTTATCAGCTATAGGGGTTCTCTGGTTGCTTATGTATACTATCATATCATCCGTGAATAGTAATACTTTGACTTCTTCCTTTCCAATTTGTATACCTTTAACCTACTTTTGTTGTGTAATTGCTTTAGCTAGAACTTGGAATACTATATTGAATAAATAGGGAGTGGCCAGCCATCTAAGTACTCTCAGATTTAAATCATAAAGAAAAAAACATATGATATAGAGCAACCACAATAGAATGAAAAGCAGCATACTCTGCTATACAAAGCTTGCTACAAAGCTAGTAATTAAAAAAAAATCAGGCAAAAAATTTGGAGTATTCTATTACTAAAATGAGCACCTCAATTTAAAGAAATTATAAAATGAAACATCCAAACACCAAACTGAAGATGAGAGAGTCATTGGGAGAGAGGGTCATAATACATAACAGGCACAGAAAGCCACCAGCGTATTGTTCCTGCTTTCCCAAGCCCTCAGTAGCCAGGAGATCCTCCCATTACATGGAAATAGGACATAAGTGAGGGATTCCCTTCGACAAGGAACTTAAACAGCCTCTCTAGTCTCTGAATTTTCCAAGAAGAATGTTTCAGGACCCCTGATGGAGCTTTTTATTCCACTCATAACCCATTAAAATTTAGCACTATCTCTGATCACATAATACATTGGAGAAATGACTTCCCCATGTGTAATGCCTGCTTACAGACTACTTTGGGTGCTACTAAATTCATAATTTGACTATAGAGTGTAATTTCCTCTCACTGTAAATTCTGTTCTATTTTTAAATCATGTTTTTTCCATCACATGGTAGTCACTAATTTATCACATTCGATTTTAGCTATTTCTACTTTTTATTTCCCTGAACCTAAGGCCCTGCCTTAATAGAAGGAAATATTATTAAATTTTAAGATAAGAAAACTGAAAGCTACTCTTTAGGCTAAGGATGTACACTTTCTGTTTAAGCCAGATAATAATGGTTAATTTAAGTTTTGTGAGTGATAAAATTAATGCTTATCTCCTGGCTCTTCAAATGGTTTAAAATAATGTGTTACCCACACATTATGGTTGTGTAGCTTTGTGTTCTTGTGGCAGTGGGGGAACGCCTCTGATCCTGGCCTCACTTGGGAAGCTTTTCCTCCTATTGTATTGCTAAGTCCAGCCAAGACATGGGAATTTGTTCCTAGTCTTATAGTATCTTATTATGGCAGGTTCAGTGGATATCCCTGAGAGGGGTTGTTTCTTTTGGTGCAGGAGTGGGAAAACAGAGGATGAAAGGAAAAAAAGGGGAGTTGGGGGAAGGGGCTGTGAGGAGAGAGAAGAGGAGAAATTGTGGTTAGGTTGTAATGTATGAGAGAAGAACAAAAGTTAAAAAATAATAATTTGTGTCAATTGTTTCTGTGTTTTTCATATTTTTCCATCATTACCATATAATACCAGGTTCTGTTTGAAGTAATTGAGTAAGCAAAAGTAATTGAGATTTTTAATAATTTTAACACCATTTATAAAATGCCTTTCAGAAAAATCAACAAAACATTAAAATATGATTAAAATCATTTTAGCTAATTTGGTTTAGCATCATTTTATTCACAGCAACATAATCTTTCATAAAGTAGGACATGAGAACATGGCATATGTTTATGAAGTGTTACAGTTACTAAGCTTCTCGCACACGCGGACTCACTGTGAATGGCATCTCCTCTTAGTGTGATTCATTTGTCACATGCCTGAAACAATATTGAAAGATCATTGTTGACTAAATATCCTGGTTTTCTTTCAGATTCTCCTTATGTTCACTAAATTTCTGTGAATATATTTTTAAGTCTAGCTTGTCAATATCACATTCCTTTCAGTTGTCATATCTCTGAATCCTCATGACTATGGCTGAAATTCTGCTTGGTTTTGATAGTCTTTATTTATAATATTAATTCTAAATTGTTTGTAATTACTCTTTTTTACCATGATTTTTATATAATGGAATGTCTGAATCTCTCCAGTTAGCATACATATTTCCATACATTGCTGTCTTACTTTTGTCCTAAACAGATATTCTCAATAATCTTGATGATTTTGGAAAGAACAGTTTAGATACTTTATGGAATGTTTGACAAATGTTGAGCATTTGCTGTCTCTCTTATTGTTGATCAGAGCAAAATGACGGAAATTAGGACCATTCCTAATTGCCGGGAGCCTCCAAACAGGAGAGGGTAAAGGTGTAGGCACAAAGTAGGACTTTGGGGATGGCTTTCAAGTCTGAGCTTACAGAAATGCTGATGATAACTTCGAAAAAATCCTAAAAACTTTCTTGCTTTTTCTGAGGGTAAAAGACTTAGGCTTAGGTGATTAACACCTGTAGCCTAACAACAGAGGATTAAGCAATGTAGCCTTTGTTCTATCTCAGCAGGAACTGCTGGGCTCTAACTTTCAGCCTGCTTAGTCTGAAGTCGCAGGAGGGAAAAGGGACACTTAGAAAATGATTATAGCATTTATTACTAAGTTGTAAAAAGTTTCCTAAGAAAGCTATCTAAGGTGAAAAGCTGAAAAATTCTTCTAAGTGGGAAAAGGCAAAAAACTCTAGTCTAAGTGGGGAAGGGCAAAAAAATTCTTCTTTCTCCTCTTTTCATCTTTGTCTTCAGTACTTACAAATCTTTCAGAATACAAGATCACATGTTACAAAGTTCATCACAAGTTCACACAAAAATCAAATCATAAACTGAAATAGAACTTTACAACAGAGAATGTTTACATGCACATTCATTAGGGGTACTAATCTGGCTAAACATCCATCACCTGTCTCAGCTCTGTAGATTCACTGAAGGTTTAAAATCATAACTAAGCTATTCGGGTAGTTTTGTGTAGATAAAACCAGCCAATAGTTTATCTTCTGTCCTAACACCTATAATGAATCATTAGTTTATGACCTTTGGTTAATTGTTTTACAACCTCTTTTGAATGTGCTCTGAGTAGGAGAAAATCTAAGAGCAGTTAACCGGTGACACTTGGGAGACAGCAGAGTTCTCATTGCAGTTTTGACTATCAGAAAAAGGACCTAATAGCAGTCCCATTATAAAAGAGCCTAATAATCACAGATACAATTTTAGAAATTCTTGGAGAATCACCATTAAGACTTAAGTCATCTATTTGTCTATATAGCGTCACTGCAAGACCCATCTTCATGAATCTGCAGAGATCTGCTCCAAAGGGGTGTGCTACTACTCAGTGATTGTTATATATGTTTAATAATAACAGGAAAAGCATATTAATAGCAGGAATCTTTCCTAAAATGAATCCCTTACCGCCTTGCATAATAAGGGTGCACTTGTCACAGATTATATAATAATCTGAAGCAGGTCATTTCAGGATGATCACTTGCTAGTTATGCTAGTTCTCCCGTTATGGCTCCTGACACCTAATATCCTATGACCAGAGATGAGCCCATGGGCTTCTGTGTTCCTATACTTAGTCTCCAAATCCAATTTGGTAAAACTATGGAAGGTTAGGAGGTAGAGCCTTAAGGGAGGAAGTGGGTCGTGGAGGTTGAGGCTTGAAGTTTCCTGCAAGGCATCACTTCAAGGTCATTCTGCTTCCTGACTGCAGATGGAGCTTGACCATACACTTCCTGCTCCAGCTTCCAAGCCTTCTTGACCATATTTCCATAAGAAAGCCAATTTAACTTCTCCCTGCTTACATTGTTCATATTCAGGTATCCAGTGATGGCAATAAGAAAACTAGATGAAACACAAAGGAAGCCAAATCCTTCTGAACACCATCACAGTTATTTACAGTTGCTGACTACAGGAATCAACTTAAACTCAGCATTTCTTCTCTGTTACTTCCCCTTCCAATTGAGAAACTTGCCAGCCCCAACTTTATGCTCACATTTTATTTCTCTGCTCAATTCTAGTTTACTTATAGAGAAAGATAATAACAAGTGCTAGCCCACAGCCATAGAGTATTTTTTCAAGTTACTGTACTATATTACAAGGTTTCTTTTTTCTTTGAATTTTATTTAAAATTCTTATGAATTTTACTAAATGAATATGACAAAGTTAGGCAGGTGGTCAACTCTTTTCCACTTCCTTTGTTTCTCTCCAATACATTGATTATTTAGTGAAGTTGCCTAGGAAAATTGTGCTTTCTACCCTAAATTCTCTAAGCTCTTCAATTTTTTTCATGGTATTTGCATATATTAAGGTTTATTCTTTTTAATAACTTATGGAAGACTAACAATATTTTCTTTCTCTGCCTTCTATCAATCTACTCACCTCTAAGTTCCTGACACCCACAATTTATCTTATTTATCTTTTTCGATGGTTGCCTTTTCTTAAAAGATAAATTCATACAAACCTAGTTGTACCAACTTTCAGGCAGAATTCCTACACTAAACAGTGTCTGAGAGTCTCCTAAGTACATATAGCTCTACAGCTCATTATTTCTTTTTGTGGTCAACAACGAATATCAAGGGCAGTCTCAAATCTGTGTATCTTCTGATTTACTTTCAGTATTCATCAATTGTAAGTAAAACTGCAGCACCTACAAATTCTTATACAAATTTACTTTAAAATCATTGGTGAAAATATTGTGCAATGCTAAGATGGCTTGAATTTTCTGTTTAGCATGAAACTCCCAACCTGACTTCCACAATTTCAACAGAGTTTCATGTCCCCAAAAATAATGAATGAAAGTTTCTATGACTTTGTACCCCAGGAATGACTGGCAATCCCAATTCTTCTGTCTCAGCTATTCCAAAGGATGCTTCATAGCATCTCAATCATTCTCTTATTATGACATTTTTCCTAATCCTGAATAATGTTAAATATCTTCCTATGGGCTTCTCTAGAATAAGTATGTGTGTCTTCTCTGGTCAAAAATTAAAAAAAAA
>JADRCC010374322.1:0-11328 GCA_019843855.1 Hylomyscus alleni
AGAGCATGTGTCTCACATGAACATAAGGTGGCTGATTGAAAATGTTAGTATGCCTTTGGAAAAAAAATTTTCATTAGGGCCCTTGATATCTCAAGTTCTTTGTGCTGTCATCAATATGCCTGGTTTCAGCTAGGGAACAAACTGTTGTTATGTTGACAATTAAGTTATGTTATGCTTGAAAATGGAACCCAGTTGAAAACAAGTTGGGTTAAATTCATAAATTCACTGGTCATGAGCTCTACAGACTATGTTCCAGTGGCCAAACCATACCACCATTTGTTTCTGTAAATAAAGCTTTATTGGAACCCAACTATAGTCATCCTTTATAGAATCTTCATTTTATCAATGCAGAGGCAGATTTGACCACAGGCCTGTAGAACCTAAAATATTTACCTGTGTAGATATTACAAAAGAGCTTCCTGATCTATGGAGTACATGATACTGAAGAACTACCTTGACTAATTTTTATGAAAGATTCTGGTCTTCTAACACTGAGCTATATGCTTAGCCCTTACCTGGGGTGATTTTAGTCAAGTTGCTTATAGAGAATCAAAAATGAAAACAAACTCTCAACAAAATTCGAATAATTGAATAAGTCTTGGTAGAAATTTTAGAGTGCAGTAGTATTTTGTCTCTTAATTCTCTTAAGTACTATTAGGAAGAGGTTTTGGGATGCTTCACAAATGTATAAGATATAAAGTATGAAGCTATGTAAAGATATTCCAGGTGTGGTAGTGCACACCTTTAAAATCTCAGTGCTCAGGAGACAGAGGCAGGCAGATCTTTGTGAGTTTAAAGCCAGTCTGGTCTACATACTGAGATCTAGGCCATCCAGGGGCTACACAGAGAGACCTTGTCTCAAAGGGGGAAAAAAGAGACAACTATATCACTTAAGAAAAGCAGTGGATTGTGAGAAACTCCTTCAGGACTACCAGTGCCATTGGTTTTAATTTGTTTTGTTTTGTTTTCCTGGAAACATTTTTCATTTGAATGATTGATGTCTAAAATTTGATTCAAATAGTATAAAAAATGATTTGTTTCACATAGTCCCCTCGAGCATCAATAGAATTAGATTGTTCCAAAGCCCTATTTCCTTTGTTCATTTAATTCAGCAGTTTTTAGCATGCTCTACCATTTTGGTTATTTATATTCAGTCTTTAAAAGTTCTAAAAAAATTGACTTTTATATCACAAGTAAAGAATATTTGTTACAATAACCAAGAAACGGAAAATACTTGCTCAGTGAAGAAAACAAAACTTTAACTCGGCTGCCTAAAGAGAAAAATTCTTAATGATTTGGTTGTATATACTTGCTAGTGTGTGTATATATTTATGTGGTTATGATTGTAAACTGTCAGGGAAAATAAGCTCGGGTTTCAAGTGTTTGCTAATTTCCTGAAATATAATTATTCCCATCAAGTCTAACCAAGATACTAGTTGTTTAATTACTTGGTTATACAGTTTTTATTTAACAATTGTTACTTTTGAGTCAGGATAATTCAGTTCTCTCATTCTGCTATTAGTTTGTAAGTATGTATGTATGTATGTATGTATGTATGTATGTATGTATATGTATGTATAGTCTTTATACTTTATATGTGTAAAATTTTCTCTTATAATTAGTTTCCCTTATCAAATATGATAAATTAGTTTATAAAATATGATAAATGTATATTTATTTTTTTAAGTAAAATGTGTTGAGGATTGAGACTAGGACCTAACACATGTTAAGAAGACTATGTTATTAAGCTCAGTCTTTTAATTTTTAAAATTTTGATTGATTGACTGTGTGTTTGTGTGCATGTACACATCTTGGTGTTCATGTGGAGATCAGAGGACAACTTAGGAGGGTCAGCCCTCTCTTTTCACCATGTGAGAAAGACCCAGGTATTAAACTCAAGTGTTCAGTGTTAGCAGCATGCACCTTTACACACCAATCCATTTCACAATTCCAAAAGTCTTGTGTTTTTCTAAGCTATCAGGTTTGATATCTATATAGTATTTAAGTGAGTGGATGTGCTTTGATATATCTAATTTCCCTTACATTTTGAGGACTTCTAAAATAATCCCATTATTTTGCTATTATAAATGATACTAGTTGAAATTTTTTAGTAAGATTTCTTTGTGAACTAGTATATCAGAAGCTATCATGTGAACCAAAAGTACAACATAAATAATGTTTGTTACATATTATACTTCCTCAGTCTATGCCCTGATTACACCATCTAGATAATAAACTCCTCTGAATGAATGGAGTTAGAGTCTCCAAACTCTCTCAGTAAAATACTTTTGCTGTTGTCACTTCTTTGAGAATAAATACCATGACCATTTTACTCTGTCTTCTATAGTTTGCTTCTTTCAATGGTTCAGTAGTATTGAAGGGTATTCAATTTGGAGGAGATGAGCTTGAACTCATGAAGTAAACTTAAGAATTATAATTTTCTTCTGAACAAAGTAGACTGCTACACTGCCATGTCTTGATATAATATTTTAAAACATACTTGATTATATAGGTGTTACAAGGGAGTAGACTTCTCTCACACATAAACCACACAAATACCCCCAAGAAACAAGTGAACAAAGGTAATAACTATAAAATCTGTCATTTATGCTCACCAGAAAGTTTCTTATATTTCTTTTTGTTCATTATGGGCTTTAGTATTTAAAATTACAAATATACTTAGGTTGTCCTAGATACCTCCAGGTTATAATATATAGTTAAAACATTTGATAAAGCTGATGAAGCCTTAAAATCTCTTAGCATTGTGAGATTATTATGAAAATGCCTGTTACAAGACAGAAAATTCTCTTTTTTTAAAACTTTTATTATATTATGATGAGAAAAGTTACAATTTCAATTTATCTGTATTTCTTAACATTTAAAAACAAATTTTAATTAAATAGAATTAAATCACATTCTTTTTCTCCCTTTTGTACCCCAAATCCGCCCAGAGAACCCCCTTCAATAACTTCAATATCTTTTTTGTCATATACCATACAATTTATAAAACATTATAAAAATGGAAATGAGTATTATGAAAATTGTTTGATATAAAACAACAATCAATTTAACAGTCTAATGTAGATAATTGTCTACTGCAATACTGAAAATAGAAACATTTTTCTCAAAATAAATTTTAAATAACTACAAACATATTAGCTGTATATTTCAAAATGATGCATCACTACCAGTATTTTCTTAAATAAACATAAATATATAAAGTTTTTTTGTTTGGTTCATTGGTTTGTATTTAGTAGAATTTGAAATCTTTACTTTTACTGTGGTACAAGCCTAAAATAAGAAAAAGTTTTAGGGCTGTCGCGATGGCTCAGTGGGTAAGAGCACTGACTGCTCTTCCAAAGGTCTTGAGTTCAGATCCCAGCAACCACATAGTGGCTGACAACCACCTGTAATGAGAATGGATGCCCTATTCTGGTATGTCTGAAGACAAAAAAAAGAAACAACAATTTTTAGACATTGTATTTCATTGCAATAATGCTGTACTTCAATAACCCTCATATCACCAAAGGATTTTACATCCACTGTAGCTAAGCTGAGAGTTGATAGTTCTCTTGTGCCAAGGAATGAATTGTAGGCATGATTTTTGGATTTAGACTTCCTGTTATGGTCAAAACTATTTGACTTGAGTTAGTGAATTTCTTCTCAGGCCACAGAGAACACGTTATATTCATTTAAAAATGGTGAATGTATTAAGATGGTCTATCCATAAAGTCATTCACGAACTGTTTCAGTGAACAATGGTTCTGCTTGGAGGGTGGCACAGATATTAGGTGGGGGTAAGAATCTGGTTCATTGGTTATGATAATTTGGAAAAGCATTCATCTCAGAGAAAGAGTAACTTATAAAGTCCTCTTTTTCACACTTGATACAAGAGCCCCAAATGTCAAGCAAAGAATTCAGTGTCACTCTTTGTTGTTCTCTTTTCTACAAGTCACCTCCCAAGTTAATTGTCTATGTCTAGGTTAGGGATATAAATACTTTTGAAATATATAAGCTGTTCTGAAAAACAAAGTATAGTGTAAAAATATGAAATAAACTACTAAAAGAGTGGCTGAGATTGGAGAAGCAAGATTTCAAGACCCTTATGTTTTACCCAGTCAGACACAATCACAAACAAACAGGCTGAAAGTGTGTATAGATTGTAAAATATTGAATCCACTTCTACAATTACCAAATTAGAGGGACCATTTGATGACAATTAATTTCTAACTCCTTGTATTAATGGATTTCAGTCAATTAGGATGTGTTGGTTATATTAATTTTCATATTAAGATAGTAAGAAAAAGTAATTGTCACTTCCTGTTGTTTTTGTTGAAGGTTATGGAATTAGGTTTGTGTGGATTTGTTAAAAGATTACTTTCTTGCTTCATGTAATGTATAGTTTTGCTCCTTAAGTTGATATTTTGAATCTACTATCATTTAAAGGTTTGGATTTGTGGAAAGATAATGTGTAAATTCTGTTTTGTCATGGAATATCTTGTTTTCTCCATCTAAGGTAATTGAGAGTATTGCTAGGTATAGTAGCCTGGGCTGGCACTTGTGTTCTTATAGGGTCCATATGACATCTCCCCAGGATCTTCTAGCTTTCACAGTCTCTGACGAGAAGTCTGGTGTAATTCTGATAGGCCTGCCTTTATATGCTACTTGATCTTTCTCCCATACTGCTTTTAAAATTCTTTCTTTGTTTTGTGCATATGTTGTTTTGATTATTATGTAATAGGAGGAATTTCTTTTCTGGTCCAGTATATTTGGAGTTTTATAGGCTTCTTGTATGTTCATGGACATCTATTTCTTTATGTTAGGGAAGTATTCTTCTACAATCTGGTTGAAGATATTTATTGGCTCAATACCTTGGGAGTCTTCATTCTCTTCTATACCTATTATTGTTAGGTTTGGTCTTCTCATTGCATCCTGGATTTCCTGGATGTTTTGGGTGAAGAGGTTTTTGCTTTTTGCATTTTCTTTGAATGTTGTGTCAATGTTTTCTATGGTGTCTTCTGCCCCTGAAATTCCCTCTTGTATTCTATTGGTGATGTTTGCATCTATGACTCCTGATTTCTTTCCTAGGTTTCCTATCTCCAGGGTTGTCTCACTTTCTGATTTTTTTATTGTTTCCATTTCCATTTTTAGATTCTGGATGGTTTTGCCCATTTCCTTCTCCTGTTTGATTGTGTTCTCCTGGAGTTCTTTAAGGGAATTTTGTGTTTCTTCTTGAAGGGCTTCTAGCTGTTTACCTGTATTCTCCTGTATTTTTTTGAGGGTGCTATTTATGTCTTTCTTAAAGTCCTGTATCATCATCATGAGAAGGAATTTTTTATCTGAATCTTGATTTTCTGGTGTGATGTTTTGTCCAGGACATGCAATGGTAGGAATATTGGGTTCTGATAATGCCAAGTAACCTTGGTTTGTGTTGTTTATATTCTTATGCTTGTCCTGCATCATCTGGTTATCTTTAGTGCTACTTGCCCTTGTTAAATCTGACTGAATCCTGTCCTTCCTGTGATCCTGGTTTGTGACACTGGTTTCATGTAGAATTATGGAACATTTATACACAAACAGCATTACACCTTGTCAGTCCGCTTTCACAGCAGGATGACAAGGTCTTTTTTCTATTTTATGATTGTGGAGAAAAGTTCAGGTAAATGTTTTACCTACAGTTGCACAGTTAATGTTTTGGGAAAAAAAATCCAAGCATTTTTGAGAGTTTCTAGAGTGTGAAATACTTTCCCTTCACTAATTTTCAAAGCTTTAGTAGCTTTCAATGTTCCTTTTTGCTTGATTCTCAATTCTTATTGGTCTACTGGAGGGCTTTCAGACAACCAACTCCTTAGAATTGATCCTGAGAGTGAATGATTTGGAGAGATTTATATAGCCAGGCAGGGGTTTGAGAATCAGGCTAAGTGAAAATAGGATGACTCCGAGAAAGCACAGAATTCTGCAGTCATTAGTATTTCTGACACATTGATTTGTTTATAGGTGTTGTGAAGTCTTTTGCATCTACTTTCAGTCCAACCAGAATGAAGAAACTTGTGAGCATCACTAAGAAACAACAGATGCCAAAAGATGGCCTTTTGGAGGAAGTTGAGAAAGAGGTTAGCCAAGCAGAAGGAAAACTGTTTATTCACTGTTCTGCATTCAGTCCGGCATCAGTGATAAAGACTTTCCTAGGCTGTGCCCCACAACTGACCCTACAACTGTATAGAACTGTCTTGGAGCAGAACATCACTACTGGAAGATGTATGTATGCATGCTTTTTTATCAAAAATTTCTGCTTATATTTAGGGTTCGAACTGAGAAGCAAAACAGTTTTTTTCAGGTAAAATAAGTTTATATGTTCATTTGTTCTGAGTCTATGCTCTATTTGCTAACTTAAAATCCCAGTGAGTTACAATAATACAATTTTGGGGTGAGAAGGGTTTATAAATCTGTATTTTGGGCAGAGTTCAAAAGGAAAGTTCACTTATTCTAGTATAGACCAGCTGAGGGGGCTCAAATATGTGGGAGGTTTAAATCATTGAAAACTGATTTACTGAAATGTTTTTGGACTCTTCACCTTTTCTCCATGTGGAAAGAGTTTAGACTTCCTTATAACAAGGTACTGCTTGTAAGTGCCAAACTGTGTCATCTTTTGTGACCTTAACTTAGAAATCGTGGGAGACAGATCCATAATAACTGGAAGGTCATTCCATCCTTCCTTCCTTCCTTCCTTCCTTCCTTCCTTCCTTCCTTCCTTCCTTCCTTCCTTCCCTCCTTCTTTCCTTCTTTCCTTCCTTCCTTCCTTCCTTCCTTCCTTCCTTCCTTCCTTCCTTCCTTCTTTCCTTCCTTTCTTCCTTCTTTGTTTTTTCTTTAATGCAGTCTAATGCACAGAACAAATTCAATAGTTTTAATACATTTACAGTGTTGTGCCATGATAACTGTTACTTATCATATTAGATTCTAAAATCTAGAAAAATTTCATCATATCAAAAAGAAACCATGAGCATATATTTCTTGTCAGATTATAAAATCAAATAGAAACAGTTCCCATAAGAGGACGATATTGGTGGCCTGCATGTAATTCCAGTTGTGGGAAGCTAAGACAGAATCTCCAGAGCAAAGTGGCTAGTAAGACTGTATTGGGGAGCTCTGGCTTGGATTGTGAGATCTTGTCTCAGTCAATAAGATAATAAAGGGTGTGTCTAGGTATCAAATAAGGCCTTTATGCAAATGGCCATACACAAGCACATGTAGACATGCACACACACACACACACATACACACACACACAAACACACATAAAAATGAGAAAAGGTAAAAGGATATATTCAGTAAGGTGAGATGTTTCCTAATATGGTCATGTCTGCACTAAACATCAGAGTTCAGTAGCTACTAGTGGTATCATAAAGAATGTTGTAACAAAGTCCTCTCAAAGATAAATACATGAGTGGGTGAGTAAGTAGGTTATTTGGAGACACTCAGGCTCGCAAACAGGTGCAGCTGAGCCAAAATCACCACTCAGGCAACATGGCTGGGAAAAGGCAAAGCTGAACATATCCTGTTCCACAAGAGCTGA
Source organism: Hylomyscus alleni (assembly GCA_019843855.1). Classification (NCBI taxonomy): domain Eukaryota; kingdom Metazoa; phylum Chordata; class Mammalia; order Rodentia; family Muridae; genus Hylomyscus; species Hylomyscus alleni. Next base: position 7,574 of record JADRCC010374322.1, read on the forward strand.
GCTTCAATTTCCTGTAAGCCGTGTTGACCGCTTCCTATGAGAAGGACACTATTGTAGGCTCCTGAGCTCTTCTGTACCTGTATTCCTCGCAGGTGTACTGGAATACTTGACATCCTACATCCTTGAACTAGCTGTTAAGGAGGCCCAAAAGAGTGGCAAGAAGTGTATAGTTCCAGAGCATGTATGTCAGGTGATACAGAACCATGACCATCTCCACCAGCTCTTCAAACAAGGTATTAAATCTGTGTTTGAGTCATCAGAAGCCAATAAGAACTGATGCCTGGTTCTCAAGAGTCTTGAGGTCCACTGTATCTTCAGCCTCAACAAGCCCCAGTGTTCTATTAACTGGGGAAACTAATCAAACATGCTATTAAAGCATCGAAACTGAAGCCAGTGATCCTGACTCCTTTTGTCTTTTCATTTAGAGCTGGAGATTGCCATGAAATACACAGGAGGTAGATGGTGAGCCTGAAGATGTGGTTAATGTGGGGAACTTGGTTTCCAGGGGAAATTTCTAATAGTGACCATATGGGCAGTGGTCTTGGTAGGAGGAGGGGGAGAGTTGTAAGGACTGTTGACTCAGGTGGCAGTGGGAGAATTTGGCTAAGGTAGAGGGCAAAGAAGCTGTCTTGGTAGTCTGTGATTAAACAAGGCCTTGGGAGGCCAGAAATTTGCCTCCCAGGCATATTGGATTCCCAATGAGATTCTGTTAATTGGAGACTCATGGATGAAGACATGGACTGAGGTAGGTTAGGATGTGTCTAGAGGTTAAGTCTCAGGTTAGAAGATGACGGCTGTGGGGTTGGCAAGACCATGTGTGGCATAATGTTGGTATGCGGTTCAAGGGTCAGGCAGCTTTCCCAAAGCAATAAGCCATGATGGTGAAACCTGAAGGGAGAAGCTAGAAGAAACTGAGGAGGAGGAGGACTACTCCATGGGAAGACAAGCAGTTTCAACTACCTGGACCCTGAGATCTCTCAGACATTGAGCTACTAACCAGGCAGCATACACTAGCTGCTCCAAGGCCCCCAATACACATAACACAGAGAACTGCCTGGTCTGTCCTCAGTGAGAGAAGACACTTCTAACCCTATACTCTTCTCTATAATTGATGCCAGCTATAGGTCACTTATAAACACAATGTAAATGGAATGTAAATAACTTTTATTCTTGATTGTTTAGGGAAAAATGATAAAGAATTATACTTCTCTGGTAAAAATACATTTTTCTAACATTTTCAATCTGCAGTCGGTTGAATTGTAGATGGAGAACCTGCACATAAGAATCCTAATCGTACTTATATTAGCATGATTTCCTCTACTAAGATTAATGTAGATAAGGCTGAGCATCTCATTTACTTTGATGTTCTTCCTGTGACTTATCAACATTGATGTAGCAAAGTTAATTTCTCTAACATTGCCTCTTATAAGATGAAAGAAAACATGTTTTCTTTCCAAGGTTCCTATAGAAATCTTAGACAAGTTTAACCATGAAAGGCAACATGAATTTTTAACTTTATGTCATAGAAAAGCAATATAAATAATGTTTTAATACTTTATGATAAGAGCAGATTACTAACCCCAAAACTGTCATTTTCATAGAAAGAAAACCAGTTTAAAACTCTCATTTTCTCAGAAAGGAAACCAATTTTAAGGTTTGTTTTGATAAAATAACAAAGTGTGTCTTCTGACTATCTTACTAATAAACTGAAGAAAAGTAAGGTAGTTTTGTGATTTTGAACACTTAGTGGCTGTGATACAAGAACTGTACGAGATTAGGCAATCACCATCTTCTCATGGAGGGAGAAAGAAGCCTGACCCCTCCCTGAGGTCTTATAAGGAGTTAATAAAGGCAGTTGAGCAAGAGGAAATCCTGACAGTTAGCTGTTGCTCAGGAAGGGGAAGTCAGTTACCTCAGTAGTTTAGACATTGGTAAGTTAACCTCTGGTACCACAAATAATACTTTATTCTTTTGTTTACACACAGAGACACACTAAAACAGGTTTGGCAAAATTTTAATGCCTGTTTGTGTTCTTTTTTAGATAACTTTCCATTCAACTTTTGCAGTTGTCTATAATGCTCAAATATGTCATTTACCATTCTTCTGTTTTCCCATTCTAAAACAGCGAATCACTGTACTTTAGGGCATTATCTTTTCTGTACTTTAAGACATTATCTTTTCTTTCTGTAAGAAATCATCTTAGCACATAGAGAGCTTAGTGAAGCAGTAGAATTGTCACAATTTCAAGGCCAGTCTGGAAGACAGAAACCTCCCTAGTCAAGATCTTAAACCTGTATACCATGACATTTTTAGCAGATATTTAAATATGTTAACTGATCCACTATTCAATAAAAAAACCTGACAGACCAGATTCTCTATTGGCTTTTACCTAATGACTCTATTCCATGTAAACGATTGCTACAATTAGAAAGTAACCCAAGTCATAAAGTCAAATCCTCACCTCCTTCCAGCAATCATAGGAAATCAAAGCCATGGTGGGGGAAGTCTGTAATCCCAACACTTGGGAGTTGGATACAGGAGGGTGAAGGATGTTGACTGTCCTTAACTGCATAGTGAATTGGAGGCCACCATGAGTTATGTAAGACTGTCTCAAAAAAGAGCTGTCCCCCACAAATCAAACAGAAACATAAAGTTAGCATAAAGACATAAAAATAGTAAATATGAGTATCCTGTTGGTACTCTGGATTTACATGTATAAGTCAAGAAGAAAATTCCAAGGCAGATTTTCACATGGCATAATGTGGGCTTGTCAACAAGGTCTGCCTTCTGTGTGATTCTATATTATGTGATCCTATAGTAATCTTTTCCTGTGTTGTAAAGTGTTTAAAAGGTACTTTTTTAGAAACAGTAAAATCATGTAACCTGTATATATACAACTTATCTATTTACAAGGAAATGGCAGATATAGCCAATTCAGTAGGAAGATGTTGACCACAAATATTAAAATTAATGTATAATTAGAAATAATTTTGTTTTATTATATTGTTGAAGGGAAAACCATTGAAACGTCAATATCCATTGTATTCCTTGTTTAGATCAGAAACCTGACAGCATATAGTCCAGAACTGGTAAGGAGCAGGGACTTAGACAATCACAGGAGATGACTTACCTCAGACTCTGGAGGAGATGGCAGCAAATAAATGAAAGGATCACATTTTATTTTAGATGGAGGCAGTACAATTGATGATGACATGTTCCAATACAGTTAAATAAAATACTGATTTTTTGTGCTTTAGAGAGTGGCAAAGGACATTCTAGCCCTGTCTTTTGACAAAAAGCACAAGACAGCTCAGAAAATCATGTGGTAATGCCATCATCAAATGTTGTCAGTCTTTAAATCTATCGATGTGCTTCAGACTTCTCTCATATAATGGCAATTTTTTGATGGTAGTATTTGTGAGACATCTAAATGAATTCACCCTAGGGATTATGAGCATTCTGTATAGAGTTGAGAATGGATCTATAGACTGGAGATATAAAATGGGAAGCATGGCAGATTTTTAAATACCCTGAACCACATATCCTTGCAACTGTGGTAAAAGATTCAGTGCAGATTGCCAATACCTTACTATGAGCACACACTACAGTGGTTTTTTTTATGTCTTTTACCTGCGTCAGAGACTGTAGCTTGGGTAATGCTGGGTGGTGTGTGGAAAATAACATTCATTGGATCAGTTCAAAAATAATGGAGGTGGCAGTTAATGGGAAAAGTTCAGACTATATCCTTCAAATGG
>JADRCC010374534.1:0-10211 GCA_019843855.1 Hylomyscus alleni
CTACCGTCTTATGCTGATGAGGTTCCCTTACCTGTGGATCTTGTGGAATGCAGTTTCCGGCTCACCTGATCTGGGGGAGAGCCTGAGATGCTGTATCTGTTTAAACAAGCTTAAGGTGGTACCCTTGCTGCTTGTCCACAGTCCGGATGTTCAGTCTAAACCCTAGAATAGAGATGCATAATGGCAGGAGAGGAGCTCCCTACCCAAAGGAAAGAAAGAGTGTATCCTACTGCAGAAAGAGATGGATCAAAGAAGGGAAGTGGTGGAGTCAGGGGCAGGACTGCCTGAGTATAGATTCCCTGTATTCTTCACTCTTTCAGGTGAGGGAGGTAACAAATGTATTTTCTGAGATTCTGAAATGCCTAGAACATATTCCTTTTGAATACATACATACATACATACATACTACATACATACATATACATACAGACATGTACATATGTATTCTAGGGCAGCTTAGGGAGATGAGCTCATGCATCTTCAATAAGTTCCACTTCAGTGGAGAGGGTGATGGGAGTTAGTTGTAGACAGGAAACTCATGTGAAGCCGAGCCTCCCAGGTCTCTAAGTACATGGAGTACTATAGCGACCAATGGTTGATGCCAGAGGCTAACAAGAGCTTCTGTAACATGAGCTGTATAGGACAAGCATGCCCTCCAAGCCACTTTCCATGAGCCAGCAAGGTAGAGGTAGATGAGAAGTTGAGGCAGGGGAGAGTCTTAAGGAACTGGTTCAGTTAAGTGGGGCTTGAGTTACAAGATGAAGTCAGGCTTTTTCCCCTGTCCTCCACTAGGGGGTGGAATTTACAGGCTTCATTGAAAATCAGTTGTAGAGATAGTTATGTTCCGTACCATCGAATATAAAGCAATATTTTGTAGTTTTCTTGTAATGGTTTCTGAAACAATTTAAAACCACAATGAGCTAAAATACTTTCTTTTAAACTAAAACAACTTAATCTGTGTGTTTGTGTGAGTGCGTGCATGTGCCCAGGAATTAAGTTCAGGTCCTCTATCTTGGTGGCAAGTGCCATCACCCATGAAGCCATTATAGTGGCCCTAAATTATTATTTTTAAAATCCCATGGGTGATTAAAGTACACTTTTGGAATATTTAATGTGTAGCGAAACATCGTTTTGTATGCTACTTAATTTAAGGTTGGGAGACAGGTGCTGTTATCACCCTTCAGGTTATACCTGAGAAACCTGAGGCTTGGGTAAACTAGCTTTCTTGTCTCCATCTTCTGCTACTGCTAAGGAAATGAGGCCAGAATTACTATTCAGCACCTGACTTGACACATAAGGAGAGTACAGCCAATCTGAATGAATGACTGAATATGTTAATGTGTCAGATGACCAACTATTACATGGGAATCCAGTTCTAAGCAAGATAGGAAAGAAAAATGAATCAAATTTATTCTCTTCTCAAAGAATTAGTTATGCCTAGTGTATGTGCATCCTAGCTCAGAGCTGAACCTCGGGGGACACTGGTGGGTCTTGTCAAAGCACAGACATAAAAGGCAAAAGAGAATCTATAAACTGAGGCTCTGGAAATGAGAAAAACATTTGTGGTTAGGGGGTTCTTAAAGAATGTTGTTTACTCTCGGGCTGGGTAGAGGGTGGGGACTTCAGAAGAGGGGGTTTCAGAAGAGACGCCAAGATATTCCAGGTGGGTTCATGCCCCTTAGAGTCCCATCATGCTGCTGCAATCCACCGGCAGGATAAAAGCAGACAGGCTTCGAGGGCAGACACCGAGAAGTCACAGCTAGCTCCAAGTTGTGCCAACTTCAAACCTAGGCGCCGGCCTTCTTCCAACTCGCCCAGCCTAACTGACAAGGCCTTTGTCTGGCTTCCACTTTGCATTTGGGTCCCTGTTAATCTGATTAAAACACCAATCCCACACATAGGTATTAAATTTCCTGTTCAGGCTTTGAGGTTGAGTTCCTAATTAAGGGATTTTCTTCACCTACCAGAAGTACAAGTCTTGTTGAAAATTTACGGTTTTAGAGCTTAGGGAATCTTTAGAATTTGTATCTCACATACAGGTTCTTTACATTGAAGTCTGAGTTTGTGTGCAAACAAGTGAACATTTCCAAAGCCTTTCAGTTGTAACACATGTTTGCTGTGTTTGAAGTGGGCTGAAGTAGGAGCGGCCTGATGGCCTGCAGTCACCTCCATAGCTTGCTATTCCTGAGGACCAGGAAATACCAAACTTCCTTTAAACTGGGATAACTGTTTAGGGAAGAAAACATAATGTAAATGTGTGGATTCTGCAGTTCCACTTAGGGAATACATGCTTTGAGTTAAGTTTCAGTACAGAAAAATTTTTGTGCCTAGAGATATTGAAGTAAGTCATCTCCATTAAGATAAATGAATGGATGGATGGATGGATGAATGAATGAATACATAAATAAATAAATATTTTTTTCTCTCTTTCTCTGGCTTGGCTGATCTGGAACTAACTGTCTGGAGCTATCCATGTGACTTGAACTCTCTGCAGTCCTCTGGTCTCAGCTTCCTTAGTGTTGGGATTATAGCTGCGAGCTATCACACCCAGATTCATTGTCTTAAATAAGCCAAAATGTAAATAGTTTTTCTTTAACAATTTAAAAATACTGTCTTAAACAATTTTAAATTATGTATGTGTGTGTGTCCTGTCTGTATGGGAGTATGTCCAGTCCCTGCAGAGGACGGAAGAGAAGTTAGACCCTTGGACCTGCAGTTACAGATTGGTGCCTGTGTGTGAGTCTTTAGGAACTGCCCTTAGATCCCCTGGAAGGACAGTGAGTGCTTTTAACTGCTGAACCATCTCTCTAGTTAAATACTTTTTAGGAGAGAGATTGTTCACAGGAGAAATTTTAAACAGGAATCTAGCAGAAGTATTACACAGCTATCAAAATGGTTCAAGAGACTCCAAGAAAGTGCTGGATATGGTGGTGTGTATTTACCATGCTAATACTTGAGGAGTGAAGGGAGAAAGATTACTGCAATTTCAAAGACAATCTGGGAAACATATCAAGACAGTATCTCACAAAAGACCCCCTCACCCTTTCGAAACCAAACCAACTGAAAAACAAAACAAAAAAGACAATGAAATGAAAATCAAATCCCCAAATAAAAAACATAACCAAAAAATAAATAAATAAAAACCAGAGTCTTTCTTTTGTTCATTCCTATTCTTTAAGTCATTGTCAAATCATTTTTAAATCTTAATGGACTCTGGGGTATGAATTTGTGAACATATAATCGAGTTGACGTCACCAGTGTGTAAGATATGGCAGTGAAGGATGCGGCGTAGGTGTCTGTTCCAGAGAGGAGCTCAGTTCTCGCCATCCTGGGAATCTGTGACTCTTGGGGATGCTTCTGAAAGTCAAGTCGGTGTACAGCTGATGTCTGATTGGGTCCTGGGATGCAGGTAAGCAATGACCTGCTTTTTTGTTTTAATTTTTAGCTTTGTATTTTATATTTCTTGTGTGTGTGTGTGTGTGTGTGTGTGTGTGTGTGTGTGTGTGTGTGTGTGTGTAGGCCAGAGCTCAACTTCAGTGCCATTCCCCAGGAACAATCATTTTGTATTTTGAGATAAGTCACTCATCCGATAGGCTAGATTGGCTGGCCTGCAAATCCCCATTGGTGGGATTACAAGCATGTGGCACCACATGCTTTAAACAAAAAACCCAAACAACAGCACAACACTGTAGGTCCTGGGGACTGAGCATGGGCCATCATGTGTGTGTAGCAGATAGCTTACCAACTGAGCTACGCCTTTGCTCTTTTACGTTGATTTCTAAGTGAAAGAAGATTCTGTTTTTCTGTGTATTTGCAGCAGTAACCTTGGAAGCGTCTGGTTTTATATGTCTAGCTCTCTCAGCCCACATAACATTTGCTCTACCAGGGACATGATTGCCTTGCCTCTCTTCGACTTTATTATTTGGGGATATAACTCTTTGAATTTGAAATCCAAAAGTCACTCTAAGCGTTGTGACTGTTTTTCAGGTTTGCAGTTAGGTGGAATATGTATAGGAAGAATAAAAAAGTAATTTGCATACATTCTTTAATGGTGCTTCTTCATAGAGCAGTATCAACAAAATATAGAGAGGTGAACTACCCCCATGTTGGCATATAGTATTAAGGGTAATCTGTAGCCAGATTAAAATATAGTAACAGTCAGAACTTGTGAGGAAAGTATTATTTTGAAATCAGTATTTAATCTGTCTGTAATAGCAGATCCTTCTAGACAAACATTTTTTTTTCCCGAGACAGGGTTTCCCTGTACAGCTCTGGTTATCCTGGAACTCACTCTGTAGACCAGGCTGGCCTTGAACTCAGAAATCCACCTGCCTCTGCCTCCCAAGTGTTGGACTAAAGGTGTGCGCCACCACTGCCCAGCCAGTTTCTTTTATAGCAAAGTATTAATGTTAGGGGCGAGGGGAGGAAGCCTTGTAGCTGCTCCCGCCTCACCTGCTCTGGATCTTGGCAAGTTCTAAGACAGTCATGAGAACCTGAGCACACGACTTTTGTTGCTGGAGTCGTCTTGTATAAATTGTTGAGTCAGGAGCTAGATTAGATCAGCATTTCCAAAATATTGTTATATGAAATTCTAGTACTCTTTGAGGAGTTTTGAAGTATCCATAAGTAAAAAGTTTGCTTGATCAAATTCAAGCGAGAAATGCCCTTTAGAGATTCCCAGTGTGCCTTGGCATATGTGGGATATATGATAGCCCAAAATAAAGTTGTCTTTTCCACAGATCTTCACCAAGTGAGTCTCAAATGCATTTGATGACAGAATCCTGTTATCAAGGGATGTATTTGGGGAAACACTGAACTAAGTTTCTTCCAAAATTATGGGTTTAAAACAGACCATCCAAACATTGCAGAGCAGCCCTAGACATACCTCATTTCTCCCACTAGATGGCACTCGTGAATGAGCTATATTTTCTTTCCAATGGAAGAAACTTCCTCTGGAAGTCTGAGGATTTTGTTTTTTCCTGTGGTACAAGAGAGTATGGATCAGTTGTAAAACTGATCATAAGGCCTTTCTGATAATATATTATGAGTCACTTAAAGCAGAAAAGTGTCATTTGTCAAAGTAGCTACTAGCCAAGACCAAAATAGTGTGTGGATTTTTCTCAGTCCTGTCTTTAAAAATTTAAAATTATTTAAAAATTTAAAATTTATTTAAATAAAGCTGATGTTTTCCAATCATGTTTCAGCCAGACAGAATTTAGCTGGACATTTGGGCTGTTGATTTGTAGAATTGGGTTTTGAGGCTGTGCTGAAACTGGTGGCAGTTGGGAATGGTTGCTAGTTTCTGTGATATGTAAGATGAGCTTTCTGGCACTATTTAGGCTTTGGGATGTCTGTGATGTTATCACGAATGTAAAGATGGCAGAGACCTGTCAGAAGGTCTCTCTAGGCAGCTGTGCTAAATGTCCTCTTAAAGCCTCTTTCCCGTCCTAGTAAATTCTTGATTGGCATTTTATTATAAGTGACTTTGTTAGGCATAAAGACTTTGCCGGTTTGTGGGTGAGTAAGTCTGTGTTTTACTTAGTCTTATTGCAAGCTTCAGCTCTTGAGAAACACCCCCTGCCTGGAGTTCACGGAATTTCACACATCAGTTTAAGTATGCCCAGGAGTTTTCAAAACAAAGGCAACTTTACTCAGGAATAGTCTTGCTTCAAGTTTGTTCAACTGAAGGATGTTTACCCTCTAGAAATGTGCTTCTTTTTAATGATGGGAAGGGAGCTATAAAAACAAAACGAGGGGGCTTCCAGAGCAGCTCCCTGAATTACCTGCCATCTCTCATTTTGTGGGGAGGGAGTTTAGGCTCTGGGAGGAGAGCCTCAGTCACCTTCTTCCCTCTACCTTAGTTTTGAAGGTGAGACTTCTTAAGAGCTTGTTCCAGTAAAAAAATATTTCTGGATACTAAATAGCTCCCCAAGGACATAAAATTTCTCATGCTTGCTGAAGGTAAGTTCTCAGTTGCTATTTTCGTACTGTGAACAGAAAGTCTCTATCTGCTTTTGCTTGTATTGTGTGTTCTCTTAGGTTCCCTGCAATGGGCCCTGGAGCTTTCCACCCATCTTTGAGCTTTCGATATTTCTATGGTGTGGTGCAGAACTATTTGTATGTTGTTCTCTTATTTTGTAAGAATATTCATTTGAGGAATTTAATGGAGTTTTGTGTTTGGGTTTGTTATTTTTGGTGAGGTTTAAAAAGGAGATGTTAGATGAAGGAGATCATTTTAGCTTATGTGCATTGAATGCCTCAGGTTCCTGCTGCTTCATCAGCCATTTTAAATTTTTTTTTCCTATTTAGTTCTTATGGCAACCTGTGGGAAGTAGATGCTATTTCCCTGGCACATCTTTATGGGGACACTGATGGTCAGAAGCATTAAGTAACTTATTAATGTCACTTACTTTGCAATAGGCTCAGCAAGAACTGCAAACGGGGTCTTTTATGTTTATATTTTACAGGCATGCAAATGATATGGCATATTTGCATATTAAAAGTACTGGCTTCATACTTATGAATCTTTGTTAGACTGAGGCAGGCTGGACCTTGCAGCCCCGAGGTAGCACGAAATCTCCTGATAATGAGAACCTCTCTGCCAATTTTGCCCTCAGCTCCAGACACTAAGATTTCTTGGCCCGGTGGCTTCATAGTCAAATATGTTTGGGCATGTTTCTCAAAACACTGAGTTACTATACTTTGCATTAACAGTGCTTGGCTTTGTCTTTTATGCAGAAAGCCCCTCCAGGCCTCTGTAATGTGCTAAAAAAGATCTTGTCTAAAACTCAAGAAAATAAATAACATAAAACTGTTCTGAATAAATTTGAGTTAAGGGAACAGAACTCTTTTCTGTGTATGTGTATATTGCATACATACATTTGTGTATGCCTATGAACATGTGTTCTGTTGCTGGGTCTAGGACCAATATCCTCGGTAGTGAAGGACATTTCAGAATTTCCATTATAAATTATTTTAGAGGCATATAATGAATACTGTAAAAAGCTCCGGACGGCCTGGACCTTAACATTATTGTGTGTGTGGGAGTTGTTGCAGGATTGCTACGAACCATATAGGCCCCAGTGCATCTTGGCTCTGGAAGGAGGTACAGATGTTTGTGCCTTGATACGGGTACGTGGGTTGTCAGAAGTATGCCAAGGACCTTAAAGATTCAGGTGCCAGAGGCAAACACAACAGTTGGATTCAGGATGCCAACAGAGCAAGTAGAAGATTTTGATCTTGGTTATTGATTACAAACAGGAAGAAGAGTGCACAGCATACCGTGAGTTCCATAGGTGAATCCTACCTTATTTTTTTTAAGCATTAGTTGGCTGGAATGAAAAAATTGCTAACATAAGAAACCAAAAGAACATACTTACTTTAAAAACCAAAACTCAACAGTAACCTCATATGAAAAGCCTGCAGTAATTGTAAATAGGTATTAAAAACAATGAACACAAAACACATTGAACAAGCACTGTTTTTCAGGAGGAATTCAATGAGGTTTCTCTTGTGTCCCAGGCAGCACTCCCATTTTGCAGATGAATCTACAGATCAGTGGGAGGAGATAAACTGCCTAGTCTAGCAGAGTAGGAGCTGGCAGAAGAGCCAATTCACTTACAGGCACGAGAGCTTGTAGTTGTCACCACATTGCCCCAGCCAACCTCGGGTCCCAGCAGCACTTAGGTTCCGTTAGCCTCATTGTGCTAAGGTCTGGGACTCATCAGAGCCATCGAGACACTCTCTCTCTCCTCTCTCCATTTTATCTCAAGAAGTTTCAGTAGTTGTAAGGTCGATTGTTTCTCTGATGAAAGCTCTATCCATTAATAATAAACATATTTAAAGCAGGCAGCAGTTTGTATAGACTGGGAAAAGCTTTGTCTTTGCAGAAGTTTTAAAAAGCAGATTAAAAACTGCTTTACTAAATACTGGAGTCGAAGTGAAGTGTCTATCCAATTAAAGAGCACAAATAGATTTCAGACATAGTGGGAAACTCATAATAAACAAAATGGTAGATGAACTTCAGGTCACTCGTACACCCACTGAGTAGACTGAAGAACCGTCAGTCTATAGAGTGGCATTAGCTTTGTTAGTTACTTTTGAAAATGTACTTATGGAAAAATGGCTTACAATTCTAACTCATGATGCATTCAGTTTGGATTTTCTCCACTTTTAGCTGGAATAAGTGATTGCTAAGTAATTCATCTTGTCAATTTGTGCCTGGGTGCTTTGTTTCATGCATGAGGTTTCAAATATCTTAAAAGCAAGGACCTAATCACAATACCCGCAGGACCAGTTTTCGGTCCTTGACTTGCTGCAGGTGCTCCAAGGAGACAGGGTGTGCTTGTACAAAATGGAACTTCAGCTGAAGGCAATTTAGTCTGAAGGCCTGAGGTGGCTGGTCACACTCATATGGGTTGTTTGTGACTCATGTCCATGGACTCCATTTATGCTCTAGCTACACTGGTTCTTAAATATTGATTTTTACCTCTGGGTAGGTACCAGAGCTCCTGCTGTACCAGCAAGATAACTTTAACTCTGGGCTGGTCTCTCAGATGATCCAGGTTACAGACTTAGGATGACAAGTGCATGCTTACTCCATTGCTATCAGTTTTGTGCATTTCCAGAAAAGCAAGGTGGCTCAGGCATTCTGAGCTGAGGGCTGGATATCGATGAACCCAGGCCACTGTCCTGCTTTGCAGCAGTGTGGCTTTGACAAGTCACTCAACTTCTTTCAGCATCTTTTCATCTTTAAAATGGAAGATGATAAGGATTGGGTTGACACAGACACAGGCTTGGAATGGATGATGGCCAGTCATAAAATTTTATTATATGTCATCTGTTCTCATTGTAAATGAACCTTAGGGTAGACTGCTGGTTTTCAGCAGAAGACGCTATTCTGAGAGGACATTTGCCAACAGTTGTGAGGGGTGGGTACTCTTGATTGTTACATGGTTAAGCTTTAGAGTGGTGGTTCCCAACCTGGGGGTGTGTGTTATATCTGATATTTAATGTTATAATTCATAGCAGTAGCAAAATTATAGCTGTGAAGTAGCAATGATGTTATGGTTGGGTATGCTAGCACATGATGAACTATATTACAGGGCCATAGCATTAGGAAGGCTGAGAACCACTGCTTTAGAAGAACATGCACTACTGGCATCTAATAGATACAGACCAGAAATGTCATCACTGTCCTCTGATATACAGGACCCCAACCTCCACACATACAGAGAATCACGTGGTCTCCAAGGTAAATGTTGCCAAAGGTCAGAGATTGATTTTGGTAGCTAACAAACATGTAAGTAACATCAAATAACCAAGAGAAGTTAAAATATCACATTGCTCTGGCATAATATAAGAAAGCAGTTGAGAAGGGTAAATATTTTAGTGAGGAATCTGGGGAGTGACTGTGACAGCAGAGAAGCAGTATTGCTGGTGGAAGGGAAGGGGGAGTGGATAATAGGAATTAGCTCACATTAGCAATAAGAGTTGATAGGACACGCCACAAAAGCCATGGGTCTGCTGTTTGGGGATCAGGTTCCTAAAGGCTGTCATTTTTTGCCACCTCCCAAATGCCCTATTAAAAAAGCATTCAGATAGTAAAGGAACTTTTGTTACTTTAAAAATGTAACTCGAGTAGTATCTTCACTAAAATGCAGATGTGTTTGGCAAATTGTGGAGACAATAAAATTGAGGTCATTTAGAAATGACCTTTAACCTATAACCATATTTACTGCTGGGCTAATGAACTCTGGGTCCCTCCTGTATTTCTAAATATGATGAACCTCACACATTTAAAAGCCTGAGTAGCAGTACACTTTAATAAAGGCCTAAATTCATAAATGGTATCTGTAATGCTACTGTTTTTGAAGATCAGAGCTAGACGGACTGACCTCTAATACCCTGGGATATGAGCAGAACTCATATTACAATATATTGATTCAATTTACAGCACATATATAAAGCATATCACCTTTTAAAGTGAAGCCCTCGTGTAAGGAATGTAAACTGTTTGGGTCCTGTCCCCAGTATTTGCCACTAGGTCTCTACCTGCTCGTTGTGCCTTGTGCCCCAGCACATTCTTCACCCACACTCTGCTTTCCTTACTGCAGAGAGATAACAACATGAATTTGGCTTCAAAGGTAGTTTTCAGCCTTGAAGAGAGTTTGCCTTGTGCTCAGATTCTCTAAGAAAAGAGCAGTCATCCA
>JADRCC010374776.1:0-11681 GCA_019843855.1 Hylomyscus alleni
CGAGAACTCTGGAGCCATTGTTGGTAATAAAGTCCACAGCTTTAATCAAGGACTTCAAGAGCAACAGAACCTTAGATGCTTCTGTTTATGTGTATGTACGTATGTGTGCGTGTATGTGTGTATGTGTGTATGTATATGTATGTATGTGTATGTGCATGCATTTGTATGAACATATGAAGAATGGGGAGGGGTGATGAATTGACACATGTGATTGTGTTCTGGGGAATCTGAAATCTGTCATTCAAAATAATTGAACAGAGGTCATTGTGGGGAGAGAAAGACCTGAGTGAATGTGTCAAACATTCAAGAACTTCAAACCCATAGCAAACCCTTTCAGTGTGTGTCTGGACAGTGTGTGGAATCCCTCCTTCATAGATAGATCTTTCTTTCTGCCTCTCCTATCCATGTTTACTGCACCTGTCTATGTAAGCCTGCCTCCTTGATCCAACTGTATTCACAAAATAAACAGTGCCTTCTTTTTATCTGTATGAAATAACTCTGCCTCTTGTCCAACATTACATAATATATAAACACACTGAGCTTCCCAGGCAGTGCAATTTGTCTAGCTGAGAGTGCAGACCACCAGGCCCAGTCTCCTGTGTATGGTTGTCTTTGCTTTATTCTTCCACAACCCTAGGCAAGTATGTCCTTGGAGCCAGTCAGAAGCCAGTAAATCTTAGTCTATAATCAATGGCAGTTTTAAAAGTTAATATATAGATTAACCAATGGAATAATGAAAAGGGTGTAGGGAAATAAAACATCTTCACAAAACAAACAAACGAATAACAATAAAACCAAAATAACACCAGAATGCCTTCCTTTTCACAGCTGTGTTTTCTCATAAGATCTGTGACTGATTGGGTAATAGCCATCTATGCTCCGGAAGATCTCCTATATTCACAGTTTGTTGTCTTAAATTTCCCCTGTTTTTTTTTGTTTGTTTGTTTTAAATAAACTTCATAGTAATATGTGGAAGAATGTTTCAATGGAAACTACCACAGCCTACCTAAGTTGACATATAAATCCTGTATCACACATAACAAAAGTATGATCTAAAAAGACAAAGAAATTGATTACTTGAACTTAATGGAAATAACAAGCACTACTGTCAGTAAATTGAGAAAAAAGAGGCAGATTAGGAGAAATAATTTGTAAAATGTATAGGTGATAATTAATTGGACCCAAAAAGGAATAAAATATTAACATGCTTTTTTAAGAAATGAGAGAAACAAAAGATGAATAGAAAGATCTGAATAGAAATCTCACTAAAGATATAATACAGATGACCAGAGATAGGACAGTGATCAAGACCACTTTTCAACAAAATGCAGCTGTGCCCACCTGAAAGGCCAAACCAACCATCCCTGCTGAAAATCTTGGCAATATTACAGGTTCTCATGTGTTTTAATCTTGTCTGCACTGCAACACATTACACAGTCAAAGATGACCTTGAACTTCTGATACTCTTTTGTTTACCACACAAGAGTTGGAATTGTAGACATGTGCCACCACACCTGGTTTATATGGTACTTGGGATCCAACCAAAGACCTCTAGAATGATAGGCAAGCCTCTACCACTTGAGCTACATTCCCAGCACAGTACCAAATGCTACAGAGGACCTGTGATACAGAAATTCACTTAAAACATATTGTTAGCACATGATCTAACAAAAGTGATCCAGCAAAAATTCTGGCATTTACAAAAACAAGCTGTATCTTTGTCACACAATAATCCAGCAGTGAGCTGGGGACTTGACTCCATGATAGGACCTATACTAGCATGTAGGAGAGCCTGGATTTGCTCTCTATCACTGAAAACAAACTAAGAAGGAAACAAAACATTGTGTTACAAGTGTTCAACAGACTTATTTACATACTATCAAAATGCTGTGTATGTTATATAGAGAAGCAACCAAAGTCATTTGACAGGCTCTTGGATAGACAGATGAAGGTATAATCCTATATCAGAATGCTACTTAGTGCTAAAAAGAAAGGATCTGTCAAGCCAAGGAATGATAGGAGGAATCTATATAATTCAAAGTGTTGTATATAATTCAAACTGTTAGCTATTCAGGAGGTCCAATATATAGAACAATAAAATGGTCAGTGTTTGTTGGATGTTTTGTGGAGAGAGGAGAATGTAGAACTAATTGGCAGGCAGTGAACAGTCTCTGTTTGACATTTCAATGGCTTATGCACACCATTGTACATTTGTTGACACCTCTACAGACCTTATGACAAAACCCACAACCATGAACTCTGGCTGATAATGATGTGTGGATATGGCCAGTGTAGACTGCCAGTAGCTGGGAGACCATGTGTATGTGGCTATTGGGAATCTGTGAGAAATCTGCACTTTCTGTTCAGTTTTGCTATAAACCATAACTTGTAATGAAAAGAATGAAAATGAGAATTCTTTGTTAGACCTGAAGTTTTAATTTTAATGTTGAAAAATTCAAGTGTTAGACAAATATCTAAGCATATGGTTTTCAGATCTGGAAACACCGTACACATCATATATCCTCCCACCATATGCACAGTATGAACAAACGCAAGCATGCATATATGTACACACAAGTAACCTTGCACACACAATGAACATACACTATACTAACTCTAAAAAGTGAAGTCATATCTTTGTCTTTTATTTTATTATAAAATAAATATCAAGCAAACTTTTATTTAGCCAAGTTTAACACTGGTTTAAGTCAGTCTTCCTTCCTTCTCCTTTGATTATAAATACAATGATGGTTTTAACAGGGATTTCCTTAGACTCTAAAATTGTATGTTGTATGTATGTCTTAGTCAGGATTTGTATTCCTGCACAAAACATCATGACCAAGAAGCAAGTTGGATGGGAAAGGGCTTATTCAGCTTACACTTCTACATTACTGTTCATCACCAAAGGAATTCAGGACAGGAACTCCCACAGGGCAGAAACCTGGAGGAAGGAGCTGATACAGAGGCCTTGGAGGGGTGCTACTTACTGGATTGTTTCCCCCGGCTTGTTTAGCTTATTTTCTTAAAGAACCCAGGACTACCAGCTCAGGGATGGCAGCACCCTCAATGGGCTGAGCCTTCCTCTCTTATCACTAATTGAGAAAATGTCTAGCTGGATTTCAGGGAGGCATATCCTCAAGAGAGGCTTCTTTCTCTGTGACAACTCCAGCTTGTGTCAAGTTGACACACAAACTAGCCAGTACAATGTCAAAGTCATGAATAAAGCATATATTTTAAGAATCAATGTTTCCCTCTTTGTGTCTCTATTCCATGGGAACACACACACATACTCCAAATACAAATCCTATGTACATGACCACCAATGTATACTGTTTGTATACATTATATGTATATATACCAGTCATGCACACATCTGACATACATGATACATACACATGATACATACATATCATATACAAACAAGCACACACATACATGCACACACAGTATGAATAGACCCATATATTCATGTATGTACACACAGTACTCTGTGCATATATAGTGAATGTATCCACACACACCACATACATAGGCACATACCTCAAACACAGTATATATGAGGGTGATCCCCTCAACCATACTTAAATGTTTCTGCACCTAAGATTTTATTTAAAGAGAATGGAAACTGTAAGTGTTATAATAAAAATTCTAGCAATGGAGGAGTAGCTTCGGCACCTGAGTGAAGGCCTATCCCTGAGAAATTGTACCACATAATAGATCTGGGGTAAGAGGTTTATTGGGGTAGGAGAGAGGAGTGTGTATATGGGGGAGAGATAGAGACAGACAATCAGAGAGACAGACAATCAGGGAGACAGAGAGAGGGGACAGAGGGAGAGAGACATGAAGTCACAGAGAGATCTGGGGTGACTGGGGACCTTTTGTTCACAGCACATATCTGATCCACCTGGCAAGAGACAGGTGATGATTTAAACAGCTGTTTGATCCCTGAAAGCACGCTAGTGGAATTGCCTGTATGCTAACAGTAAGTGTGGTATGGCAAGATCTGGCATTGTATTTCATTACCAGTAACCTCCACTAGTTATGTGAAGAAATGCAAACACTTCAACAAGGCAATCAGCTTGGTACTAAAAAAGTGCTTTGTGCCACTGCCTCTCCTCCTTCCCTACAGACTGGTGTAGGAAACAGGTGACAGGCCTTCATACAGATGCCAGTGAGGAAAGCAGAAACTTCCCATGGGGAAGGGCTGCAATGGAACTTTGACTTGTCTTGATCAAAACTATACTACATGATTTATTACCAAGTCAATTTATAAGTAGAAATAAAAACAAGGCAGCCCCCATCAAAGATCAGTTCTCAGGGAGAATTCTGAATCTTTGTTTTCATGTCACCAAGTTTATCATGGTCTTCTCAGAGCTCTTCATAGTCATAAAAGAATGATGTTATTCAAACTGAAGCCCAGCAGCATTGTCCAGCTTTTTGGGATTGTGACATGATGTTGTCCTTAACAAAAGTGATGGGGGCACATTCACGAGTCTCCTAGATTAGACACATTTGAAAGAGAAAGCATATATGAATTCTCAGATGTAAGAAGTCAGATTGTCTCAGTTTTAGTTCAGTGCCTTGACTTTTTATTTGTTTATTTAGTTGGTTGGCTGTTGTTGTTGTTGTTGCTGTTTTGGGGAGGTGTAGTTATCATATCTGTAATGAAGATAATGAAAGAGAACAAGAGAAAATTTTGTTATTTGTGGCTTAGATTTTAATCAACCTATAAGATAGAAAACTATAAGAAATCCTGGCCAAATTTAAATCATGTAATAAATGTTTGATTAATCAGAAGTTGATAGCACCAAGAACTTTTGTGGTTCTTGAATTGAGAGTATGATTTAATGTCTGACCAGAGGGAATGGGAGCCTATACCTGCTATGGTTAGCTTATCCTTAAGTGGGCAGTTCCATCAGTGGATGAAAATTAGTATTTTTGTTTGATTTCATTTTCCAAAAATTTAGAAAGTATGTCTTTAGATAAATTATTTTTAACAATTGAATAAATTTGATAAAACTTTTGGAGGATTTCTAAGAAATAAGTTAAATGTAATAGACTATTTATGAATGTTTGTTAAACAAGGCTTATTGTACTGAGTCTGGGATGGGAAGGGAATACTGAATTAAAATAGTGTCTCAATAAGCACTAAATGATTGTGGAAGAATAGAGAGTATGTTTATTAACCTTCATTTTGAAAAACACTCTAAATGAAAGTAGAAATCCAGTAATAAGTCTGAAAATGCGCACTGTGGGGTGTCTGCTGTGTCATCTGCCTGATATGGTCTAGAATAGCATCTTTGACTCACATATTAAGGGAAATGGAAAATTAAAAGTATCCAAGTGAGGTGAAAATGAGTTTAAGGAATGAAAATTGCTTTATGCAAGCACCCCATTGCTATCAGGTTAAGAAGTTCCAATATTCCAGCCAAAATATCTTAGCACTCAATATTAGAATCTGCTCATTCAAAGTAAGCAGAATGTAATAAAGTTTTGGTTTAAAAATGTGTCAAAAGAAATATCTAAGTTTCAAATGAGCACCAGAGGGTATAAAGTGCTTTGGAATAACTGAACTGATAAAACATATTTTAAATTCACTCTGTCCAGGTGGAAAGACCTTCAAGTATCATATTGTATGTATCACATTTTAAGCATAGAATATGGGCAATTTTACAGACAGTATAGGAAAAACACAGTAGCCCAAGTGTTTACTTGGCTTGAATTAGTTCATAGGTTTGTATGAATTCTTATTAAAAACAAACAACATGTAACAATACTATCAAGACATGTAATATGTCTAAGTTACAGAATGATTAGGCCCTCAGATGCCATTGTTTGCACTACTAGTAAGAGTCATAGCAGAATAGCAGAGTAGAATTATATCCTTATCTCATTTTTAAACTTTAACATCTTATCAAGAACAACAATAGTCAGACTGAGAGGGTAGGAGCTAGATAGACTCAATGGTTGGCAGTCAAGTGGTTAAGAGAGGCCATGGCTGGGTGAGAAGGCGAGGCTGACTCCATGGCAAGCTTCAAATTGGCAGTTCAGGAGATTAGATCTAAGAACTGGGCAAGTCCAGACAAGCTTAGGCAAGTCAATTACTAGGAAACAAACAAACAAACCCAGGTATCAGGCAGCTATTCAGAAACTGCCCTGCCTTCAGAAGGTGCCCTACTACCTGGCCTGAAACAATGGCAATGGGTTAGCAACAGTTTCCAGATCTCCCCAGCAATAGTTTCCAGCCCCCATACCCTGGGAATAGTTCTGGAATGTCCACAGAGATGGAGTAAGATAAAGGTCACCCACCTCGGAATTGCCCTTATGTACTTTAAACTGGGCCTGTGAGCTCACTTGTTTGTGTCCAGCTTGGATGAGAGGCCCCAGCATGCTAGACTTCTGCAGAGTAAAGCACTCTTTGCTTTTACATGCTATTTGAGTCTAGAGTATCATTCTTCGGTGAATCATGGTCCCTTATAGTATAATAAGGAACATCTAAGGTAGCCAGGTTCTTCCTCCTCCTCTGAACCCGAGACAAAAACCTGTCAGCTTAAGACAAAGGCCTGATGGACTGGCCCAACAAGGTTTGGACATGTTTATGTAATTGTACAAATCTCATCCCCCGTTAAACACCCGTTTCCAACTGACGATTTCATCTACTGCTGTCTGTGGTGTTTGGTGTTTGAGATTTCTCCACTGTTGTCTGTTGTACTCAAGACTTTTCCTGCTCTTTAATTCTTTAATTGGCTAAGGCAGGGGACATCTCGTCAAGACCCCTAGACTATATTAAAGCCATTTGAACTAACAAAACATTACTACTTTTAAGAATTGTTGAAGATTTTAAGGAGCATTTATTAATGGAATTTTCCCTCCTCTTGCTAAGTTAAAATGTATACATTTACAAAATAAAAATATACAAATGCAGACTTAATTACCCATGAAGATAGCGTAAAAGCCAAATTTAGCCTATAAGTCTACCTGCCCAAGGACAATGTAACTGTGGAACTGATTTTTCTCAGTTTTAACAAATCTCAAGATTAACAATATCTGTATGTTCAAGAAAGAATGAAAGCTCATTTGAGAAATTACCTCCATCAGACTATCCAGTGGGCATATCTTTGGAGGTATTTTCTTCATTGTTATAAGAAGACCCAGCACACTGACCCATCCCTATACAGGCCTGGGTTCTGTTAGAAAAGTAGTTGGGGCAAGCCAGGGGAAGTGAGCTAGTAAGGCATTTCTCCATGCCTGTGTTTAATTCCTCTTTTCAGGTTCCTGCTTAATATCAGTGACAGATTGTGAAGTGACAGCGAGAAATGAAATAAACCCTTTTCTCTCCAAGTTGAATTTTTGTTCAGTGTTTTATTGCAGTAACAGAAAGCAAATTAGAATAAGCATCTGTATATATCCTTTGGAAAAGAGTTCTGTACTTTGCTGACTTTTGGATCAGATTGTTTTGTTTCATTGTTCATACTGTTTATTTCAAATTCCTTACTTGTCTTAGAGACCCACCCTTGCCTTGTGGATACTTTCTCTCAGTGATTGTTTCCTATACTGTGCAGGAAACTTTTATTTATTTATTTATTTATTTATTTATTTATTTATTTATTTACACACCAGATTATATTTCCCACACCACCCCCATCCACTCTCTAACTGTTCCACATCCCATACCTCCTCCCTACCCTCCTGTCTCCACAAGAATGTCCCTAACCCACACTCCCTACCCCATCTGACCTCTAAACTCCCTGGGGCCTCCAGTATCTTGAGGGTTAGGTGCATCTTCTGTGATTGAACACAGACCCAGCAGTCCTCTGCTATGTATGTGTTGAGGGCCTCACATCAGCTTATGTATGCTACCTGTTTGGTGGTCCAGTGTTTGAGAGATCTCGAGGGTCCAGAAATAATACAAATCAGCAACCTACAGATTGGGAAAAAAATCTTCACTAAGCCCATATCTAGTAGAGGGTTAATATACAAAATATATAATGAACTCAAGAAGTTAATCACCAAAAAAAACCAAACAACCATGGGGTATAAAACTAAACTGAGAATTTGCAACAGAGGAATCTCAAATGGCTGAGAAGCACCTAAAGAAATGTTCAAAGTCCTTAGTGATCAGAGAAATGCAAATCAAAATGACCCTGAGATTCCACCTATATCAATCAGAATGGCTAAGATCAAAACCTCAGGTGACTACACATGTTGGTGAGGATGTGGAGAAAAAAGAACACTCCTCCATTGCTGGTGGGATTGCAAATTTGTTCAAGCACTCTGAAAATCACTCTGGAGTTTCCTCAGAAAATTAGAAATAGATCTACCTGAAGATCCAGCAAGAACACTTTTAGGAAGATACCCAAAAGATGTCCCACCATGTCACAGGGGTCCCAAAACTTTTAGTAAATTGTTATCCCACTTGTTTGTTTTGATTTAAAACTTTTATGTATACCTTTGAGGAAAGACCAATGTCACAGTGCTTTAGTTATGGTTTTTTTTTTTCAATAAGAGGTTTAAGATTTTAGGATTTCCATTGAAATTCACATCCCATTTAGAGTTGACTTCCTATGTCTTGTAAGATTCTAATTTCCTTTCTTTTTTTAAAAAATCTGGATATCCAGGTTTACAAAGTTCACTTATTGAAGAAAACACCTTTTCCTTGTGTACTTTGACACTTTTATTAAAGACTACTTATATATGTAGAAATAGTGATTATAAGTAGCATATAGTTGATTGATTAAGCTGTTCTCTTTTCATTGGATAAGTTAGTCCATTTATACTTATACTTAAGTTGATTAATTTAAAAATCCCTTTTTGGCATTTGATTAATTGTCTTCTACCTATTTTGTAAGTTCTTTGCTACTTCTTGCTCTGCATTTCTTGTCTCCCTTTATTGTTTCATAATTTTTGGGACAGGTGTCATTTTCTCTTCTCATTTGCATGCTGAATATGATTTACTTGTGATAACTATGAGTTTGCATATAGTCAACAGTTATATTAAGCTTATAACAACTCTACACATTGGTCCTATGCTCTCCTCAGTTTTGTTATTAATGTCAAAATTAAATTTTATATCATTATTGCCTAACAAAGTACTGTTGATATTATTCTCAAAAGTTGTCTTATATTAAAACATGAATAATTTATAATCACCATTATAGTACAAATGTTCTGAATTTCACCTTTGAATCTTTGGTTATTTTGACATTACTAATTAATAATTCATATATCTTTAAGCATTTCCTTATCACTTTATTTACAAGATGATTCTAGAAGTATTGATTTTTAAAACAATCTGGGAAAGTCTATATTGAAACTATTTTTGGAAAGGTTTTCCAGGTCCACAATTTTCGATTGGTAGTTTTGGTCCTACAGTACTTATAAAAAATAGTTCCACTTTCTCCTGCCTTACAGTTTCTACAGAAAAGCCTTCTTATAATTTAAAGGAGAGTCTCTTATATGTGAGAAATGCTTTTTCTCTTTCTTTTTTCAAGATGATACTCTCTTTAATTTTTGACAATTTGACTATAATACAAGGTTCTGAATCTAAATTTATTACACACTTCAATAATTCCCCAGATTTGGGAAATTTTCAGCAACTATTTTATTAAGCAATATTTTTATCCATTAAATGCAAATTTCAGATCTGTTTATTATGACTCATAAATCCTTTAGATTTTCTTTCTCTACTGTTTTTTTTCTTTTTCTCTGATAGTATTTTCTGACATCCTGTCTTCATGCTCATAGACTTTTTTTCATTTTCTTTAATTAAACCAGCTAGTGGCAGTCATGGTTTCCTTCCATTCCAGACTTTAGATTTAGCTAGCTTATTTTCCTGCTTTACTTTTAATTTCAGTTATGTATTTTTTACTTCAGTTTTTAAAAGTTGTCTGTCAGTAGTATCTTCTTGAATTTGTCTAGCTTTCTAAAAAAAAACAATTATTTTTCACTATTAACTTTTGGGGCAGGGGTCATTACTGGAACACTGTTGTTTAATTTGCTGGAGACATTTTCCGTTAACTTTGCTTTTTAAAATTTTTTAAAGGTTTATTTATCTTTTTTTATTAGATATTGTTTGTCTTTACATGTCATATGATATCTCCTTTCCCAATATCCCCTCCGAAAAAAAGAAAAAAGAAAACAAACAAACAAAAACCACTGTTCTCTCCCCCAATCCCCTGTTCACCAACCCACCCTCTCCCACTTCCTGGCCCTGGCATTCCCCTACACTGGGGCATAGAACATTCACAGGGCCAAGGGCTTCTCTTGCCCTTGATGACCGATTAGGCCATCCTCTCCTACATATGCTGCTGGAGCCATGAGTCCCACCATGTGTACTCTTTGGTTGGTGGTTTAGTTCTTGGGAGCTCTGAGGGTACTAGTTAGTTCAGATTGCTTTTCATCCTAAGGGGCTATAAACCCCTTCAGCTCCTTGGGTTCTTTTTCTAGCTCATTTACTGGGGACTCTGAGCTCAGTCCAATGGCTGTGAGCTTCTACTTCTGTATTAGTTGGGTACTGTCAGAGCCTCTCAGGAGACAGCTACATTTTGTTAACTTTCATAGTTCTTGTTGTGGTGCACTGCTGGCCACATAGTTTAGGGAGAGATGTCACTTCCTGTTGTGGTTTATGTATGAAGTGTAAAATGTTCCCATAGGCTCATATCTTTGAACACTTGTTTGGGAAAGATGAGGAATCTTTAGGAAATGAAGCCTTACTGGATGAAGTGAGGCACTGGGAGGTGGGCCTTGAAGTTTTATTACCCAATAACTTCCTATTAATACTCTGCTTCCTAAATGCTAATGTGACCAGCCAGGCTCCTACTCCAGTTACAAGCCTTCCTTGCCTGCTACTCTGCTTTCCTCTCATGACTAACTGCATCATGTTGGAACTATTTTCCTTAGGTTGCTTTTGTCAAGGTATTTTTCTCACAGAAATGACAGACAATACAACTAAGACATCTCCTTTAGATTATGTCAACCAGTTTCACTGGGAAAAACCTCTACCTATGGATGCAGGTACTGGCTGGTCACATACAAAAGTTCTGTCTATTAACATCAGGGTCCGTGAAGATTGGAAGGGTCCTCAATGGTCAAATATGATGCTTCTCTGTAGCAGCAGTGGACTCATATAGTGAGGACTCCTGAGGGATCTCTTGGTCTGTGCTCCATCCAACAAAGGAACATGGAGCAGTCAGAGTCAATAATCTTTCTAATGCAATTTATAGTTATGTGTCTACCTACTTTGCAGGTAGAACAAGTGTGTCTGATGCATTGAACCTATTGAGTGACTACTTACTGATAGTTCTGGGTCAGAACTCAGACTTGTCTGGTTCAGGCTTTCAATCTAGTGTCCGCAGAACTTGTGTTCATGGAAAGGAGAGAAGAACTAATGCCAAGTACACAGTGGGGTTAGTTCAGAGATGACTACAAGGCACACAGTAAGGTTGGGTAGTGCATAGCTGGCTATGTGACACATTTGTTTCACTAGTTGGTATATATTTAGGATTCTAAAAAGTAACATTGAACAAAACCTTTTTTTTTTTTAATGAAAGCATTATGAGTCAAAATGGGTATGGGACTCCAAGCAGGAACAAAATTGTACCGAATTACAGATTTCAGTTTCAGATGAACTGGTCTGTGGTATCTCTCATTGGGATAACGAAGTGACTCGTCTCTCACTGGTC
>JADRCC010374793.1:0-10867 GCA_019843855.1 Hylomyscus alleni
AAAAAAAAAACAACCTTGTCTATATCAGAATCTATACAGGGATGTTCATAATGTTGAAAGTTGGCTGTAAATTTGCCAAAGGCCTGACAGCAATGTGTTGATAATTAAGAGGATGATACCCAGCATGGATATTTGGGATAGCCCCAACCTGACCAACTCAAACGTCATTTACTGGTCAATGGTTGATCAAACTGTGATGCATACATAAACCTTAACATTCTATTTGATGGAGCTAAAGAGATGTCTCAGTCATTAAATTGCCTACTGTGCAAGCTTGAGGGCCTGAGTTTAGATTCCAAGTACTGGCAAAAAAGCTGGGCACCAGGAAAGAGTGTATGCAAGTGAATTCTGTAGCTCAAGTGTTGGGGTGCAATGTGGTGACAGGCTGTGTCTTTGAGCCCAAAGACCAGCCAGCCTACATAATTAATGAGTTCAGTGAGAGACCTTGTCTCAAAATATAGGGTGGAGCAAGATAAGGAACACACTTCCGCCTCTTGCCTCACGTGTATACACACCTCTTAAAACCTGCACTTGCCCTCCCAAATACAAATGCAATTTGATTTAAAAAAAAAAAAAAGAATAGATATCACTGTGTACAACTGAATGAATCCCAAAGGGGTTATGCAAAGTGAAGTTTTTATCCTTCCAAAAATTAGGAGTTACCATGTGACTCATTCTACCTCTAAATATATTACCAAAAGAATTGAAAACAGTCTCAGATATTTATATATTTATGTTTCTAGTATTGTTTACAATAGGCTGAAGGTAGAAACAGATCATGTGTTCACCAGTGGATAAATCTATTAATGAAATGTGGCATACGCATACATTGGAATGTTTTTCAAACTTAAAAAAAAAAACTGGCATGTTACAACAGAGATGAATCCTGAGAATATGTGGTAATTGAAATGAACAAGTCATTAAAAAACACATGCTATTTACTCGAGCATCCCTAGTAGTCAAGACTCGGAGAAAAAAAGATAGAAACTTAAGAGAAGGCACGCTGGTACTACTGAACTATAACACCTCAAAATGGTCAGGCCATGCGTTTCATCACTGTGCATTCTAAGGCTTTTTAAGACAGGGTCTCACTGTAACCCTTACTGGCCTGGAACTCTCAGTGACCCATTCTCCTGCCTTGCTTTCTGAATGCTGGGATTAAAGCCACTATACCCAGCTTACTAACATAAGTTTTTTACGAACTCAATTTCATGTGTTTATATTATGTATAATATACCTTTATACAATGTGATTTATTATTATTATTATTATTATTATTATTATTATTTGTTGTTGTTGTTGTTCAATTTGACACAAGCTGAAGTCATCTGGAAAGAGAGCTGTAGAGAGAATTTCTGCCTGTCAATAAAAAAGCTGATGGCCAATGAGTTGAGGCAGGAAATAGGAGGTGAGACACTGGCAGAAAGAAAGGATTCTGAGAATAGCAAGAGATAAAAGGAAAACACAGGGAGAGTCAGGAGAGATGAGAGGGGAGATGGACCAAGGAGTCAGACATAAACCAGCAGGTTGATGAACTTGGAGAGACACTGAGGTGACAGGAAGGAAGAAGTGGCCTAGGACTGAAAGGGAGGTAACTAATCAAGTTAACTAGACGTAGAAGAAGAGTTTACATGGGTTAAATAAGAGCTAGTCAGGGAATGAGCCAAAGCTGATGACCTATGCATTTAATAATAACTATTTAGTTCCAGAGTCGTATTCCAGGAACAGGACTGGGAAGGAAAAGCAGATATAATATTTTTACAGGGAACCTCAGTTGAAAAAAATGCCCCTATCAGGTTGGCTTGAAGGCAAGACCGTGGCATATTTTCTTGGTTAATGATTGATGTGGGACAGCCCAGCCCACTAGAGTGGGCCAGCACCCTGGGCAGGTGCTTCTTGGTTGCTTAAGAAAGAAGAAGGCTGAGCAAACCATTGGGAACAAGCCCACAAGCAGCTGCCTTCCATGGTCTCTGATAAGCTCCTGCCTACAGGTTCCTGCTTTGGCGTTCCTCAGCGTGACCATGCCTGGGACCCGTGACCCAGGTGAACCGTCTCCTCAGTAAGCTGCTCTTGGTCAGCATGCTACCACAGCAACAGGAGCCAAACTAAGACTAGCAACATTTAGACCATTGTATCATTTCTAAAATGCGAGCTGGAGAACTGAGGAGTGATTCCCAGTTAGGTGACAGTCTGGCAAGCAGGGATGAGCAACACCTATGGGGAAGTGTCCCATGCTGATGAAAGTGTGAAGCCTTATGTTGACGATCCATGAGTCTAGACAAGGGATAAAGCTGCAGAGAACTGAAGACGAGATGGAAAAGCTGCTGGACTTGGAAATAGAATAAGGTTGATTTGAGGATAGGATTTTAGAATTATGCTACAAGTAAAATTTTGTCTCCATGGAGTGAAGCTGTGTCCAAGGTATGGAGAACTCTATCCTATTTTTGCAACGGATCATCTGTAATTACTTTCAATATCGTAAGAAAACTTAGAGATACATGTAGACATTTTCATTCCCAATCCAGGGTTTCTGCCCCACCTTGATCATTTAGCTCCTGGATAAAAGACATACAACCTTTCTTATTTACAATAAGCCTTAAATTAATAGAGAACATCTTTAAATGCCCCATTCCATGCATCTCTGAGGTCTTGATGACTATCTGTTTGTAGCATATCTGAACAAGCAAATGCTGCCTGTTTCCAGCCATCTATTAACCCAGCGTCTATATTTCTGTGATAATACAGACTAGTGTCTGACAGGACCATGAGCTTGACTGACTGAGTGTTAATCTACATTACTAATTATCCTAAACTGTTTATAATAGCACCTATTAAAAGAAATGAGATTAAATCTTGGACAAGACCTCTGAACCTGTAAGCCAGCCCCAATTAAATGTTGTCCTTATAAGAGTTGCCTTGTTCATGGTGTCTGTTCACAGCAGGAAAATCCTAACTAAGACACTATAAAACAGTAACAAAAATAATCTTAAATTTACAGCCACGGCTATACAGAGAAACCCTGTCTCAAAAAAAAATTTTTTTTTGTATCAATATAAAAAGATTTATACCAATGAAAACCTTAAGCCCATATCAATATACAAAAATCTGTATCAGTGTCAGAAAATATAACCTCAATTCTGTATCAAAATATAAAGATCTCTATCAATGTAAGATTATGGCTATAACATGCTTTTGTTTCTGAGTAGATTTAAAAATCCACTCGTATTTGTCTAATTTCTTATATTACTATATCCCCCTTTTTTCTTTTCACTACCCTTCCCTTTACCTAAGTAAGAAGGATAGAGAAGAGGAAAGAAAAGATAGAAGCCCCGGAGTCTAAGCTCCCTGTTTAGTTTCCTTCTCATCCAAAACTATAATTATTTGTAAATTATTCCTTAAGAAGACAACATATCTATAATTTATAAAATAACCAAATCACCCACCCCAATTTAAGGGATTGGGACAACAAGCTTCTTATAATTGCATCCTGCTGAATTGGGGCAAAAAATTCCTGTTTGGGGGCCCAAAAGGAAATTGGAAAAATGGTTAAGTCACAAGAAAGCCAGCTGGCATCATTAGTTGCCCAGTCTTTATGTGTTGAGAAAGTTCAAGACTTAACTGAGGTCTTAACTAGAACAGGCTAAAAGATTGGATGAACGGAGGTCATTGGATTAGCAGTCTTTCCTGAAGCCGTTCTGGAAGCAAGTCTCTGGAAGCAGCCTCAGTTGAGGCAGGGTCAGGCAGGGAGCTAGAACAGCCATTTCAGTATCCCTGAGGGTGATGAGGCAGGGAGCTAGAACAGCCATTTCAGTATCCCTGAGGGTGAATCCTGTCAGGGCTGCCCTCTTGGTGTTTCATTCTCTAGTATATAAACCTTACAACCAATATTTAGTTCTATAAATATTTATATGGAATGGCAAGGTGCATAGATCAGTTAAAGATGAATTTTTGTTCCTCGTTTGAGCAGATGAAAGACAACTGTCTTTTTTATGAGTTAGTTTGATTAATAACCAAATTGTAATAAATCTTCATTCATGCCATGTGAAAGGATGGCGTGATGAACTCTAAGTCCTCTGTTGCCAACAAGACTCATTGGGTATATATAGCTGATGTTCTGACTAGAGACATTTTTATGTCTCAGCCATTTTCAGGTTTGTTCCCATGTACAGGGATCAGCAAATTATGTTACCTGTCTTGTTTGGTCTTCTTGATTTTTTTCCTTCCTGACTGTAGCCAAGATCTTGAGGGAGTCTTCCTCTATCAAATCTGATCCTTATTACTTTCGAAGGAGTCTAAAGCCTTTTTTTTCTCCCTGTTAACACAAATACAGAGTCCCTCTCCCAAAATACAATGCCCTTGGTCCAGCCACCTGAAGTATAAAATCTAAAGGATAGACTAATTCAATTTTGCAGCCTCTTTTTTATTTAGATCTGCTCTACTTTGACCTCTCTCAAAGAGAATTTGTAATACATTTATAGTCACTGTATTTATAACTACCTTCATTTTGATAATTAAAACAATTTAAAACAATTAAGACAATTATTTTTATTTATTAAGATACCTCTGTATAGAGTTGCTTCTATTGTGGTAGGCTAGCAATGTCCTAACTACCTACAGACAAAATGCTGTATACAGGATAGTTTACTGCTAAGCATTGCCAAGACAGAGTAAGCTAGTTCTTCATAATTCCTGTTTCACCTGGGGTCTGTCAGATGTTCTAGGCCAGAAGGCTGATGATAGATGCTCCAATGTTGTAAGGAATACTGGGGACTCTCTAGATAGTACGCTTTCTCTGTCATCTCTGTGATTTTTAGAAGCTGCATCCCTATGCTTCCTGCATGCCTAAATAATATTTATTCCTCTTCACATCTCTGACGGTGTTGAAGACTACATAGTTATAGTCTCACAATTACATTTAAGTTGTTTAGCATTAAGGAAGGTGTTCTAGATATTAAAAAGTTGGGTTTTGGATATTCTAAAAGTAAAAATCAAAGATAATTGAGGTGCAGAATTGTAAACCCATTAAGTTAGTATAGATGATAAAATATTTATCTAAATTGCCAAATAAAATGGACTGGATGTTATAAATATATACTATACCTTATAATTTTCATAATTGTTATAATTGTATTCAGTTTATATCTGAGAGAAAAGGAGTCTTTTATTGGACTAAAAAGGGGAATTGTTGAGGCTTGGTCTTTTGCAGTGTCTTGTAATGCTAAGTGCAGGCCTCCAAGACCTGGTTGTCCCAGAGATCAAGAGAGTCTGCATGTAGACACAAGTGATCTATGTGACCTTGCCCTCAAATTATTTCTGATTGGTGAATAAAGATGCTGACAGTCAGTAGCTGGGCAAAGAGATATAGGCAGGTTTTAAGGTTCCTGGGCTGGGGCTGGGGGGAAAACCATAAGGGAGACAAGAAGATGAGGAGGAAGAGAAACCCGTGGGATAGGAGTCAAGAAAACATGGCCCCAAGGGCTGGCCAATTGTAGTTAAGAGCAGCCCAGATGAAACATAGTAAGTAATAAGTCAGGGTTATCAATAGGAAATAGATTCTAATAGCATAGAATGTAGATATCTGCCCAGCTCTAGTGCTGATTAAGGCTTACTGTAAATACGAAGGTTGTGTGTGTCTTTTATCCTGGAACTAAGTGGTCAAAGGCGGGGTAGAAACCCTGATTAGGATTAAAAATTTCTACAGTAATACATCACTTCAAATCAAAGCGTAGTGGGGACAAGAGAAGACTAGGAGGGAAAGCAAGAGAAGGGGGGCAGAGAGGAAAAGGCTTGGAAGGTGACCGACTGTGTCTCTAAGTTCAGTTCTGAAAGCACACTGCATGTTACTCCAGGCAGCTCATTTCATCAGTGAAGTGAGGGGGTTCTCAGGGGATTTCCAATGGCATGGCCAGTTCTATACTGTCTGGAAAGTACTGCTGGACCTGGATTTGGCTTTTTAAAAAAACCCTTCTCAGTGAAAAAAAATTGAATACAGTGATGCAATGAAAATATGGTTCTTTCTCCACAATTTAAAAATCTTAAAAGCTCAGAAAACCACGTATTTTCAGACTCATAACTTCATCTTAATGGATGTGAGACTTTTCAGCTTTTATTCATTCCTGTGAATGTGAATGTTCACTTAGTTGCAAAAATATTAGTATTTCAATACTGGATCAGTTTAGTTCTTGCCTGAATGTAGAATTAAAAACAGTTTTCTAAAATCAAAAAAGAGTTATATTCTGAAAGATACTTGTTTCAGGGGTGTGGTGGTTTGAATAAAAATGGCCCCCATAGGCTCAGATATTTGAATACTTAGTCATCAGGGAGTAGCACTATTTGATAAGGATTAGAAGGATTAGGAGGTGTGGCCTTGTTGGAGTAGGTGCGGCCTTGTATCTCGGGAAGTGGGCTTGGAGGTTTCAAAGCCCATGCCAGGCCCAGTGTTTCTGTCTCTCTGTCTCTATCCCTGCCTCTCTCCTTCTCTCCCTGCAGGTCAGGATGTAGCTCTAAGCTTCTGCTCCAGTGTCACGAGCACTGCCGTGCTCCCCCAATGGTGAAAGTAGACTAAACCTCTGAAACTGTAGCAAGCCCCCAGTGAAATGTTTTCTTTTATAAGAATTGCCTTGATCATGGTGTCTATACAGCAGTAAATCAGTGACTAAGACAAGGGGCTTTGGATGAGGGCCTGTGGGCCTGTTCAAGCTGGACAGTGGTCTGTGGGAATACCCAGGTGAATTGTTAGTGTGGGAGAAATTAATGTCGTCACAGTGAGTTGGTCTCTCCCTGCCAGCACAACTGTGCCCTGTGGTTTTGTTGCTACCTGTCTAATTCAATCCAGTACCCACTTGTGCATAATACATATTTTATCCACTTATATTTCTTTGCCAATCATTCATATTTAAGTATTTTTAGCTTTTTAAGCTTACCTAGTATACTATTGTGCTAGTTGGTTTTATTGTCAAGTTGGCACAAGCTGGAGTGCCTGGGACAGAGGGAGCCTCAATTGAGGAATTGCCTTGATCAGATTGGCCTGTGGTCATGCACCTATTGGTGATTCGTGTGGGAGGGTCCAGCATACTGGACAACTCAGCCCCATCCAGGCACATGACCTGGGCTGTATAAACAAGTTAGCAGATCCTGGTGTGTCTTTAATCTCTGCACTCAGGAGGCAGAGGTAGGCAGATCTCTGTGAGTCAAAGCCATCCTGGTCTACATAGTGAGTTCCAGGGCAGCCAGGGTTACATAGTGAGACTCTGACTCAAAACATAAACAAACAAGAAGAAAAGCAAGCAAGCAAGTTAGCTAGAAGGGAACCAGCCTGTAAGCAAGCCAGTAAGGAGCATTCCTCCATGGTCTCTGCTTCAGGTCCTGCCTCAACTTCCCTCAGCAACTAACCTGGAAGTAGAAAAGGAAATAAACCTGGTTATTCCTAAGTTGTTCTGGTCATGGTCTTTATCAGTAAAAGAACATCAAACTAGAGCAACTGTCTGCTCTAGACAGAGACTAGAGATTGAATGCCTCTGAGATCTTACGGACGGACGGACAGCACTCGGCCATCTAAAAGCTGGCACAGATGCCTCTTGCTGGGGAGCTGTTCGCAGTGTCAGTGCAGCTGACCTCCTTGAGTGCTCTGGCACTATTTTCCTTCATTTCTCTGGACAGATTGGGCTTTTATGATTAAACATTTATTTTTAGGATTAAAATTTGTTTAAATATTTCGTGGTTTTGCTTTTGCCTCCAAATGCCCTCTAATTTAGATTCAGATAGGTGGGATTCATTAGTAGTCAATCATAGGAGATAAAGTATGGCTTTAGTCTCTCCTCTTAGGGGGCATTGATTGCTTAGAAGAGACCATGCGGTCCACTCTAGTTATTTGGCTATCTAGAGAAACTGTTAGGTTTTTTTGTTTGTTTGTTTTTAATATGGTGGAATTCATTAGAGTTCTTTCAATTTGTTATTAGAAATTTAATTTTAGTCGTCCATGTTTATGAAAGACCATCTCTAGTTTCAGTTCTGTAATTACTGACTAAAAACCTGTATTTCTTACAAAGAACTTTTTCTTGGGTGACTAGGAGAAAATTATAAATTTTAATTCATTCCACAAATATTTGAGGTATTCTGGTCATGGGGTGTAAGTCCTGAATAAGACGAAGTTGTTGCGTCCAGGGATTCCTGAGAGACAGTGCTGTGAGCAGGCGCTCTGGACTCAGACCGGCTTCACATTCTGCTCTTACAGACCACTGTGGTCTTAGGCAGCTTGCTTCTGCTCCCCATGCCCTAGCCCCCTCCTCTGTAAATTAAGATCAGGGGTATGTAGTGGTTTTGTTTTTGCCTCCAAATGCTCTCTAATTTAGATTCAGATAGGTGGGATTTATTAGTAGTCAATTATAGGAGATAAAGTACGGCTTTAGTCTCTCCTCTTAGGGGCATTGATTGCTTAGAAGAGACCATGCATTCTCTTCCATTAGGGGTAAGTCAGTGTTTTATGAGGTTGAAGAGTTACTATAGATCACACACAGATCTCCAATGCCTTTTGTCATTACTGTGAGAAATCTGTTCTGGAAAGAGCACAAGCCCAGCCTTAAAGGGCCTGGAGAGAAACGTAGCACGTGTGACCCAGCATGCTAGACATATAGACCAGGAGAAAAGTGATGCCTTTCTGGAGACATGGAAGGTTTCTAAAGGTAAAATGGCCCTTCGGTTGACCTGTGTTGGATGAGAAGGAAACGGCTGGAGCAGGATAATAGAGACACGAGAATTGCCTGGCAAAGGCTAGGAAAATCTGCAGTTATACAGGGCGGACATGGAATGGGATGAACAGAAGAGGCCAGAGTGTGTGCTGCGGCCATGATGGAGAAAGTGATGGCAGACTTGCTCCTCTACTGTCACTAACCAGAAATCAGGCAGAACGTAGACAACAGCTGTATTGTTTTTAATGAAATCTCAAATGTCAGATTTTACCAATAAAGACCTGGGAGCCAGATGCTGGAGTGAAAGCCTGCTAATCTCAGAGAGGCAGAGAAAGCACCCAGCTGACCTTCCTCCTCAGCTGATGGTCCCCAAAGGAAGCACTCTGTCGCTGTGATGTTTTGAAAACCCCTCCAACTAAATGTCCCTCCCTTCTACTTCCTGTGCGTCTCTATCCAGCCTCCTGCTTTCCTCTTACTCTGTTTTATTTCCTATGTTCACTCCCTGTCAATGGTTCCTTGCTCCACCTCTTCACCTATGGTTGACTTAATCCTGTTTTAGCTAAACAGAAAGCTCTTGGATTAAAGGTATATGCTAGAGCCAAGCCATACCACAAGTAGAAACAGGTTTTACCAGTAAACAAGACAATCTTGGGGGTTCATAGTATGACCAAATATCCTGCAACACTCTATTTCATTTTTTATTGCTAAAGTCTCTTCTTTGTAGCATCTCTCGGAGATTCTATCGCTATGATAAATACCCTGACCAAAAGCAACGTGGGGAGGAAAGGGATAATTTCATTGCACAGGTTACAGTCTATCATGAAGGGAAGTCAGGGCAGGAATTTAAGGCAGGACCTAAATCAGAAGTCATGAAGAGCGCTTCTCACTGGCTTGCTCCTACAGCTTGCTCAGCCAAATTGCTTGCTTATGTATTTCTTCTTTAACTTTTTAGAGATAAGGCATCCCTGTGTGGCCAGTTTTGAAATTATAGAAATCTGCCTGAAAGGTGTGTGTCACCACACCTGGCTCAGCTTGCTTATACGATTTAGGACTACCTGCCCAGGCCTAACACTGTCCACAGTGGCCTGTGCTCTTCGACATAATTATTAATCAAGAAAATGCTCCACAGGCTTGCTGCAGGAATGTGATGGGAGACTTTTCTCAGTTGAGGTACTTCTCAGATTGACAGGAAACCATCCAGGACAGGCTTGCGGACTGCAGATATAAAGCAGTTTCTTTACCTGCATGCCATCTATGAGGGTCGAGACTGTCTCTGTTTGTTTACCTGCATGCCATCTATGAAGGTCAAGACTGTCTCTGTTTGTTTACCTGCATGCCATCTATGAAGGTCGAGACTGTCTCTAGTTCTTGGTTACTTTTGATGAAGCATCTGCAAACCAAATAAAGTTGATTTAAGAGATAAAGAAAAAGTTGGGGCCAGATTTTGAGGTGATTTTTTTTTTTTTTAATATTGCCTTAAGAAGATCTAATCTCCCACTGCCAACAAGAAATGTATGACCAGATGAGCCTTTTAAAAGCTGGCTCTGGCAGATGTGGAGATCATGTATTGTAGAAAAGATAAGCTGGGCGTGGGAAGACCTGGAGAGAGACTGCTGTAGTTCATTTATTTCTTCTTTAGCTGTTAGCTAAATGTGTCCCCTAATGACCATGTTCTGTGCTTACCACAGAGAATATAAAACCCACCAGACGTTGTCAGTCACTTTGGCCCACTCATCAACAAGAGTTCTAGTTTAATAAGAGACATATAAAGCTGTCAGTGCAATATGATGCTACATGTTTGTTATGATTACCATGTTTAAAAATTAAATGAGTTTTTGCTGGGCGGTGGTAGCGCACGCCTTAAATCCCAGCACTTGGGAACCATAGGCAGGCAGATCTCTGAGTCTGAGGCCATCTTGGTCTACAGAGTGAGTTCCAGGACAACCTGGGCTATACAGAGAAACCCTGTCTCAAACAAAACAAAACAAAACAAAACAACAAACAAAAAGGATTGTTACTTTAAAAAAGAAGAGTGGTTCTGGGGTGTGGACTTGAGAAGTCACAGTTACTCCTGAGTATCGACACTGACTTTTTCAACTTTCCCTTTTTCCTCCCACCTGCATTTAACTCTGGGCACCAGTGCCTCCCAGCCCAGGGACTGGAGTTCTTGACTTCTTTGT
>JADRCC010374810.1:0-12228 GCA_019843855.1 Hylomyscus alleni
TAGCAGGAACACAATAAATATGGATGGGTTTATGGACACTAAGAGAAAAGGAGATTGGTGGGGGAATGTATCGTGTATGTCTGAATGCAAATTTCAGATCTGGAGAGAATAATCAAGAGAAACTTAAAGGAGTAGAATTTAGTGTAATTGGGAAAAACAAATGATGTAATGATAACTCTATAGCTGAGCTGGAATAGACCTGCAAATTCCTCAGAAATGGCAAGACAACCACCATATTCCTTAATACCTCCACTGTTATTAGTACACCGGAATGTGTCACTATGGAAGAATACCACACCAAAACTCTTCTGAGTTTGTAGGCAAATAATTATCTTCTAGGCATATAAACCAGGAGTCCTGACCCTGTCACACATGGACCAACTGTGGATCTTCCTTTGGAATTTGATTGGAAGGCTCCATCATCTGTTAACTCTTTTATTCTGCAAAACCAGCCGAATAAAATGTATAGATAATGTCTTAGTCTCCTGTCAACATGAATACTAGCTTGGAACCCTTGCACCATGTCTGTAGCAGCTGCAGAGTGCTTGAGCAGCAGCTGAATGAAGAGAAACTCTTACCTATGCAGCCCGTGTAATCAGGCCACCCCAAGAGCCACTGACGCCTAGAGGAAGAGCCATATGTGTATTTATACTTTCACAAACTCCCTACCTCTGCCTCCCCTCGTGGTAGAACAGAAGTCATCAGGCTGCCAGCTGAGTTAACCCTTTCAGTTACCCCCTGACACCACATCACAGTGGGTGGCAGACAGAACACTGACCTACAGCAAGCCTGAGTCTTGCTTTGTACTGTGAGCATCACAGTCCAGAAAGCTTTGAGCCCTGCATTGAATGTGATCTTTTTGTGCATGTGCTGGGGGCCAGATAGGAATTGTGATCCCTGGCTTAAGGAGCTGGCTGTATTCTGGAGGCCAGTACGCCAAGGGCTGACATCTGCCCCGCCCCCCGGCATACTGAGAGTGGAGCTATAGGGCTAGGGCCCTTCTTGCCCACCTCAGTTCAGCCCTTCCATGTAAGAGAGTTCCCCACTATGGTCCCCACTTTTTTACTTAAGTAGCTGTTTCCTGGGAAGCACATGAAGGATGACAGATACTGTGAATTCAGCCCGCATAGTCAATGTGAAGGCAATGAAAAAGGTTCAAGCTGCAGAGAGCCTGCCCACCTAAAGTGTGAGGCCCTTTTCTAGGCACCCTGGGTTCCCAGCCTCAGCCCCCTAAGGAGGTCTTTTCCCATCAGAGGGGCAAGTATCAAATCCTAGCTAGTGCTGGGCCACAATAATGCACCCAGTCAAAGCGCTCCACCATTGTCTTCTTGGTGCAGGCAGGGAGTAGCAAGCCCGTGTTGCTCTGTAGTGACAGGGTGGGGTGGGACAGCCATGCTATGCTGCAGCGCTGGCCAGTCCTACATGTTCTTTCCCTCTCTCTTGACAAAACAGTCTTTCATTCCCTGGAAACCTGCAGCCCAACCTGGCTGGGAAAGTACTCAAGCAATCTTCAGGCATCCATTCTCCCTCCTCACCTCCAAATCCAATCCAATCCCCAACGTCTTCTCCAGTTCTGTTGTCCAAAGAAAGCAGGGGGCCTGGTCTGCGGCCCGCCTGCCTGGCTGACTGAGGCTCTCTATTTCCCTAGTGGCAGGGGGCCTACTGCTGAGGCCAGGGTCTCTCTCTCTCTCCTCCAGGGGCTGGCCTGTTTGCTGCACAGCGCCTTAATTAAAAAGGAGGCAATGTATGAATGAGTTATTTTATTGTAGGAAGGAGAAATATGCTGTTTGAGTAGAGAGAAAGGAGAGGAAGGAGAGAGAGAGAAGGAGAGGGAGAGAAGCAGTCTTCTCTGCCTCTTGTTCTCTTCTGAACAAAGAGCAGAGAGGAGTGAGAGAGCAAGAGGGCAAGAGGAAGTAAGAGTGAAAGGGGTAAAAGTAAGAGGAGAAGGGTAAGAGAAGAGGTAAGAGAGTGAGGAGGGGACAAACCACCCCTTTTCT
Source organism: Hylomyscus alleni (assembly GCA_019843855.1). NCBI lineage: Eukaryota > Metazoa > Chordata > Mammalia > Rodentia > Muridae > Hylomyscus > Hylomyscus alleni. The sequence goes on from JADRCC010374810.1 coordinate 1,998, forward strand.
TGTATGGGGCATGGCATGCCTGGCTTGTGGTCAGATGACTGTGTGTAAGGTCCAGCTAGAATGCTGAGAGTTTGAGGCAGTGTCTGCCTGTTAGAGCACACACCTCCTGCAGGGGCAGCTGTGAGGGGTCTGGGCTGAAATCTGAGTCATTGGTCTCAGGAGCATCACCGAACGCCTACCATCCCTTCAGAGCAGATGCTCAGTGTGTCTCCGGGGTTCCGAGGTGGCTGTTCTCCTGGACTCCGGCTGTCAGAACTGCTCACTACCCCACACAGCTCTATGGCAAGCCCTTCCCCTTTTCCACTGTCCCCATCTTCAGAAGAGCACTCAGATCACCTACAGCCTTTCTTGACACCCTGTCCCTTTATCTCAGACACCAACTTCTATGAGCATTCCCTAGGTACCCACAGGACACACTAGCCAGGAAAACAAGCAGGCTGGAGAAGCAGGTGGGAAATCTTGAGATCTTTTCTCTCTCTTCTCCTTTCCTCCTAACCCAATGCTCCAGTTTCAGCCCCAGCTCTATATCAGACCACCGGCTGTGGCTTCATTTTTTTTTTTCTCCTTTCTGCCCATTTCCAGGGGCCTATGCAGATCCTAGTGGCACACCCTTCTTTCCTCTTTCCTTTGGTCCTCCTCAGTGCCTCCATCTACTTAGCCCATCCCATTCCAAAATGTCAGCTTCCAATATATAGAAACAATGAAGGCACAAAGCTTGAGGGATTAGCCAAAAAATATCTGAGAGAGAGGGAGAGAGAGAGAGAGAGAGAGAGAGAGAGAGAGAGAGAGAGAGAGGAAGGAATGAGAAAAGGAGGGAGGGACTGGCTGGATCAGAGTCATGTCACACTCAAGGATGTGCAGATATTAATTCAACTGGAAGACTTTTCACTTCCTTTTAATGTAATTTAATTTTAATTTCATTGAAAAGAGATCTTTTTCATATAATATATCCTGATTATGGCTTTCCCTTTTTCACTCCGCCCAGTTCTTCCCTACCCCTCACATCTGGATCTCTGGATCTTACCCTTTCTCTTTTGCATAACAAGTAGACCACATTGATTTATTCTGAGTATCAAAGCACCTCTCTGTTAAGGCCTTTAACAGGCATAGGATTCTGAAAGCATGTTATTCATTACATTTATTTTATTATGCTGTATTGTAGCTGCCTGCAGCCACATCTAAAATGCTTGTGAGTCCTCAAGGTAGAGCAACAGGGAATATGGCTATCCATATTCATATCTATAAATAAATACTTATTGACTCTAATCCCAGAAACCTAATACATTACCTGAATACACGAACAGGTGGAAAATTAGGCTAGGTGGAAGCCACCTTAACCTGAAAGTCCTTTAATAAAAAGAAGGAGCAAGCAAGAGAGAGCGAGCTCTCCAGGTACAAGGGTTTTATAGATTGGGCAAGCCCCTCCCACAAGTCTGTGATCAACAGCTAATCAGGAGTCTCTGGAGTCTGTTGGGGTGGGACATCCGGCAGGAAAGGTAGGCAGGAAAGATGAGCAGCATGCTTCGGGTCACGTAGGGCTGCTAGCAGGAAGAAGGGGGAGGTCACACTGTACTATGTAGCCGTGGGGGAAGGAGATGTTCAAGTACAATATATGTGTGCAGGTCAGAGGACCAGTCCCAGCGGCTCTCTTTCACCATGTGACCCAAGTCATCAGGCAGCAAGGACCTCCCACTTGGAGCCATCTCAGTAGCCCATAGTTCTTCCGGGAGACAGTTACTCTTTCCATTTTGTTGTCACATGATCTGTTGTATCATTTCACTGCCTTCCTTTTAGCTTGGCCTGTTCTTGTTAAGGCTGCAGAGCAGGATGCTGTCCTTAATACAAGAACCATTTTACTGCTTATACCAAATGAGGCTATCCTGAGATAACACAGGAAGTGCCTTCTGTCTATATCAAACAGCGTTATCAACCTTACCATTTCACTGGAGGCTGCAATCAGCAATAGCAAGGTTGTAGACAGTTCTGACAGACTGATTTTCACATGTCCCTAAAGGTGCCCCGGAAGCAGGTGGTCTTTTGCTGTCCTTGTCACTTGGCCCTATTCATTCTGGTAAGGAGTGAGACAGAATTTCAATGCGATGGGACCATGTGGAAGAGAAGCTACTTGCCTCATTGTGGCCAAGAATCAGAGAGAGGTGACAAAAAGAGGACAAGGACGGGAAAACCCCAGACTTACCCCAGGGACCCACTTCTTCCAGTTAGGCTCTAATTTCTAGAAATTTCACAAACCACTAGCAGGAGAACTGTGTCTTAACACAGCAGTCTCTGGATAACAGTTTATATTCAAGCCAAAACAAATTCTTCAAAGAGAGAATTAACAAAAGTTCTTTTCACCAACAATAATAAACTACACAAAAAAAGAAGAAATGGATCTGCTCTACGAATATAAGGTCTGTGGATGGAAAGTCTGTTTAAACAAAAAATAACCATAGATAAATTCAAGTTTTGTACAGTTTGCATATTGTTTTGGTTAACTGAACTTACAATTTGGCTGTTTTCTTCATATTTTAGTGAGCATATCCAGTATTCAGAATTCTTAGGATTAATAATTCATTTCATACTGCCAAGGAAACAATGAATATGAGAAAACTGAAGACATTTTATATATACTAACATACTTCCAAAATATCCTGAAGCAGAAATAAGGAAGCAATGGAATAGAAAACTTTCCATATGAAGTTACAGGGATCTGAGTATAATCTAGGAGACCAAACAACACATTGAGTGACTGCTTCAATGAAGGCAGGGCGTTTACTCTTCTCAGTCTACCAATTCAAATATTGATCTCATTCAGAAGCACCGTCACAGACAGACACCCCCAAATAACGCGAAGTACCTGTGATCAAGTTAAAAAAACAACAACAATTGAGTTTAACAATTAAAGCATTTACACATCATGATAAAAAAGAGCTTATTATAGAAAAATAAGATCTTTTAATCTTATAAAAATAGTCAATTTGTATTATCAGAGCCAAAAGCCTTAGTGGATATAGAAAAAGCACAATTGTCATAACTCAGTACCCATTTTTTAAAAAATATTCAGTTAATTGGGGAAGATGGTAGTATAATGTAGCTCAGAGAAAAAAACAGTTACCTAAATAATAGCTGAGAATGAGTTGAGACAGTCATAGCTATTGTGTCACAAAATAGTGCATCACTAAAGTTGGTACTTGGTAAATGATGATGAGGACAGACGCAATAATAATAATGTGATGGGAGGACTGTGATGATGATGGTGGTGGTGATAGGGTTGTATTACGGAAATGTGTTTGTTCTTAGGATTTGGCATCTTGACTAATGTGTCCATAACCAGATGAAATAGTGTGAAGATATTTTTATATTCAGAAGTTTCTGGTGAGCCAATTTAATATTTTTTTTTTCCTTTCTAGAACTGAAGTGGTTGTCATTCTCAAGGCCCCATACCTACCAAGGATTACAATAAAAGCAAATTTCAAAGCAACCTCTTTCCTTCAAGGATTCAGCGGATGTTGAGCACTCAGTGTGTGCCAAACCTGTGAGATTCATCAGTGAGTGTGAGTAGATAAAGGTGTTGTCCTTTAGGATCTTTCGTTCTGGTGAAGACATTGGGCACCTTAGCACCATCACATGCTTGAAAATTTTCATACAGTAAAAGAGCAAACCTGTGAGAAAAGTCAGAATGGTGTAAGATAGAGGCAGGGGAGATAACATAGTGGATGAAGTGTTTGCATGACAAGCAGGGAGACTCAGTTAGAGCTGCAGAACACACATAAAAAGATGATGTCTATGGTGGGTCATGCGCCAATTCCTATGTGGAGAAGTAGATGCCTAAGGCTCCCTGACTAGCTTGCTTAGCCTACTTGTCAGGCCTCAGGCCCCTGAGAGACCCTGTCTCAAAACACAAAGTGGATGCAACCTAAGAGATGATTCTTGAGGTTGTCCTTCCTCCTCCACATTTATATCTACACTCAGGTGTGATACAAACACACACAGACACACACATACACACACACACACACACACCACATACACACATACACACACACAGAGGGGGGCAGAGAGAGAGAGAGAGAGAGAGAGAGAGAGAGAGAGAGAGAGAGAGAGAGAGGAGAGAGAGAGAGAGAGAGAGAGAGAGAGAGAGAGAGAGAGAAAGAGAGAGAGAGAAAGGAGAGAGAGAAAGGGAGGGAGGGAAGGAATCAATAAAAAATAGCCTAGATGGGATCAAGAGTGCTAGGAGTAGACATGCTAGGGAATACAGATAAACACTAGCTTTAATAAGAAACCAAAGTAGGTACCATTAAGATGAGTTTCAAATGGATACCTAATAATAGTAAAGAACTTAGAAAATGACAATAGAGAAGAGTATTCTTGGCATGGGAGACTGATTGTCTTAAGCAATAACATGTCAAATATTATCTACAACAGCAAGTGGCCGGAGTTTTGGGAGGTGGTAAGCAAAGTTGAAATTAGCAAGAGTAAAGGTAGAGAAATAGTAGAAGCTTGATTGACCAGGCTTATCAGGCTTTGAAGGCCACTGTAAGAACGTCAGTATGTCACCTCATCTGGGACCAAGGAAGGGCAAAATGCAAATTATATTCCAATCCTTAGTTTCATTGGTGTGCTGAGAATGGGTTGGAAAAGGATATACTTTTGGGGTGTTGCTGTTCAATAATTTATACAAAAAAAATGCAATCTTATTTGAAAGAAAAAGTTTTAGCTACCTCTTGAATTCATGAGTGAAAACTGCAAAAGTTAGTTGGGCATTCCCTCTGCTCCATGTGGTACTCACTAAGATACTTAGTGGCACTTTTCTGGTGGGAGGTCTAGCTTTGGAGAATCTGAAATGGCTTCACTCTCGTCTCTAATGTTCTTTAAGGTTCACTTGGAACAACTGAAACGCTGAGGACGTCTGTGCCACAGTCATCTTTAGGCCGTTGAGTTGGGTGCCAGAGAACATGTCCCAATAATCAGAAGCAGAAACTGCTCCCTTTTCTTCCCTTAGCCTGGAAATTGCCATATTGTCACTTTAATGATATTGTAGAGGCAGAGCAGGTACGAAGAACCCCAGGATTAGAGGAGAAAGGTTGTAGACCCCTATGCACAAGAGATGAGTAACAAATAGTTCATGGAAGTACTATAGTCAGTCTACCCTCTGGCCATGATTTGTTAACACTTAAATCTACCTATTTGCTTCATGTGGTGGTTTGAATGAAAATGGCCTCCTTAAGCTCTTGTATTTGAATAGTTGGTCTCTAGTCGATGGAGCTGTTTGGGAAGGATTAGGAGGTGTGACCTTGTTGAAGGAAGGGCTTCACTTGGGATGGGCTTTGAGGTTTTTAAAAAACTCATTGTATCCTCAGTTACTTCAGTGCCTCCTATGTGTGGATCAGGATGAAAGCTCTCAGTTACTGCTCTAACCCTGTGGGTAACTTTTTGCCTACTGCAGTGGGGCCCATTATAGTCATAGACTCTAACACTTTGAAAGGGTGAGCTTTAAATTAAGTTATTTTACAAGTGGTGTTGCTTTACCACAACAATATAAAAGAAACTAAGACATTCCTTAAGTCCTTATACAAAACATTCTCTTATAGATCTAGGTTGAAATTTAAGGTCTAGAATGTGGATATATAGACTATATTCTTTCTCAGTCCTTAGACTGTAAGATGTCTATCTAAAAAAGGCAGGAAATTTGCTTTGATAACATGATGAATGCTCTCAAATCAACTTTACAAATTATGACTTTGACTTTTTTTCTGCTTTTTTTTTATTCTCACAAACCGTCTTAGTTATAAGACTTTTTATTATCTCTTTTTAAGAAATAGTCTCACTATATAGTCCAGACTGGCCTTGAGAGACCAGATCTTTCGTGTTCAGACTCCATCTTAGAGAATCCAAACTAAGATTTAACTCAAGTAACTAACAGATAGTTACCTAGTAACAATTTCTAGGTTACCTCCCTCAACAAGATCTGCATCTAGCACCAGTTTCCAGTTTGCACCCCCACAACAAGACCTATGTCTAGCACCAGTTTCTAGCTTGCCGCCCCCTCCATCAAGACCTGGGTCTAGCACCAGTTTTCAGGTTATTCTTCAACAAATCTGCACCCCCAGGTTACAAGCCTGCCCCTGGCACTTCACTTCCTAACAACCACCAATCAGGAGAAAAACAGAAGTTAACTTTATGGTTTAGCTTCCTGCACTAGCCAATTATGTCACGGGCCATAATGGCACCCCCAATCAGAAGATTACCAGGCTAGATATCCCCTTCCTGCCTCTATAAATTATTGCCTAAAATTAGGCTCAGGACTCCACTTTCCTGCTGTATCAGGGTGGGTGGGAAGCCCAAGCTCAAGCTTGAATAAAGAGACCCTAATGCAATTACATTGAAATCAGCTCCTTGGTGGTCTTTGGGAGTTTATGAATGTTTCCTGGCACAACAGCCTCAGAATTAGGATCTTTCTGTTCCAAGCTAATAAATAAGTCTTAAGATTATAAAATAGGATTATAAATAAACACAATATCTATGCTTATTTATAATGTTTTTAAAAGTCTATTTTTCAGCATCCAACTGCCTTCTAAATGCTTAGCCTTACAGATAGATAGATGATAGAAGGATAGATAGACAATAGGACATAAATTTGAAAGAGGATGTGTGAAGAAATATGGGAGAAATAGAAGGGAAGGCAGGGAGAAAGAGATATAATCAAAATGCCTTGAACTCAGGTCTAAAATTTTCAGAAAAGCATTATTATTATTATTATTAATAATAATAATAATAATAATAATAATAATAATAATAATATTTGGTTTATCAAAAAGGTGTTCCTCCGTCTCCTGGAAATCTCTCTATAGAACAGGCTGGCCTTGAACTCACAAAGATCCATCTGCCTCTGCCTCCCAAGTGATGATGTTAAAAGCATGTGCCACCACTGCCTGGTAAGAAAAGCATTTTTTAAAAGAAATAGAATCTACTTAGTTAGATCCAGTGTTTTGGCTACCGCAAATAATATTTCAGTCAACATAAAAGTACAGGTGTCTTTTGTGTATTGATTATGTTTATTTTGAGTAGGTATAAAATAGTGCTATAGTTTGATTACATAGTGGTTCTATTTTTATTTCTTGAACAAAATTCATACTGTCTTCTATTGTGACCATATTCATTTATTTTCCTGCCAACAAGGCAGAAGTGTTCCCTTTTATGCACATTTTCCTCTCTAAGCATTTCCTTTCTGTAGTTTGACTCTGGCCATTCTAAGTAGGGTGAGATGAGAGATCACGTTGATTCTGGGGTGCATTTCCCTGATAATAAGTGTGTAATATTGAGAATTTGTCACATACTTCTTAATCATTTTATGTGTTTTTGAGACATATTTGTTCAGACCATTTGCCCAGTTTTGAGTTGAGTTATTCTTTATTATTGATTTTTTTCATATATTATAAAAAGTTAAGACTTTAGTGGAGAGTTTGGAAGAGTTTTCTCTCATCCTATATGTGACTTCACACAGTGATCACCTTCTCTGTGCTTCATAATGTACTATCGTTCAAATACTGTTAAATGGGAGGGATAAATTCTAGTTAAGAGTACTTGTTGATCTTATAGAAAGCCTGACTTTGGATCTCAGAAAGCACTCATATCAGGTACCTCATAACCACCTATTGCTCCATCTTGCAGTAGTCCCTCTGTGGGGACTTGCACACATGTGCACATATCCCCATACCCATACAAACGTGTTTAAATAAACACTCTTTTAAAATCCTAGTTTTCCACAGCACAACAAGATGAGTTTTGTCTATAACAATGTGTTATCTCTTTTATTTTATATAAAAGATTTATTTACTTTACATATACTGGTACACTGACACTGTTGCTGTCTTCAGACACACCAGAAGGGGGTATCAGATCCCATTACAGATGCTTGTGAGCCACCATGTGGTTGCTGGGAATTGAACACAGGACCTCTGGAAGAGCAGTCAGTACTCTTAACCGCTGAGCCATCTCTCCAGCCCCATCTCTTTTATGTTTATAGTATGAGATGAGTAGTAAAAGATTCATAAAGGAATAACAAATGTTTCCTGAGATGGAAAAGACAAATTCTGTGATTTAATCATTATAAGCTGAATACATGGAATGAGCTATCATACTGTATCCTATAAATACATATATACATAACTGTCCCATATCAGATTCTTTTACTTTAAAATCTACTCATTCCTTTCTTTTTATCACCATGAGAAAATTGTTAAGGAAGAAGAACAAGATAGTATTGGTAGAAAATAAAAACAGAAAAGCCACTTCATAAGATGTTGTAATCCTCTAGATATAAAATATTGTACATTCAGGATGTATGTTGAGGAGTGAATTTCTCATAGTAATAATAGTGGAAACTATTTCTTCACTAGATTATATTGACCCAGTCAAAATATAATTTTGTGGTTCTATAATTTTGTGACTGTTTTGAGATTAAATTATTTTGTAATTTTTTTTCATAGTATGCATAAAAGTTGAACAAAGGTTAGTTATTGTCAACATTGTTAGTAATTTATTAAAATAAAGAGCACATATTAATATTGACAATAATAAGACTTTGCTGTTCTTTCACTAATTGAAAATTTCTATAGTATGGAGTAACCAGCAGGTGGGGATATTGATCAATATTTTTCTAGGTTATTACAAACCCTGTTTCTGAATGCGAATGAACATGCGTCCTATTATTATACTACATAATTTACTTCAAGGGAATTTTTAAAACTTATAGCCTTCTAGAGGTTTTTTTTTTTTTTTAGATATGCATAATGATTCAGCATGGAAAGGTGAACACTGGAACTCAGGAGATGAAACATCGACGGCAGTGTACAGTTACTACTGTAGCTGCTATGGTGCGTTCTAAATCAGCATCTCTTTATCACTTCCGGCAAAGTGCTTTGAATGTAAATTACAACATACGAGTGCCCAAGTGTCAAAAATGTAATGACAGGAGACTTGGTAGTTATTCAGCTTCTTCCTGATGATACGTATGGAGCAACTGCTGCCGAGAGCACTTAGGGGATGGCCATACTTGTTGTCTTCGCAAAGGACCCAGGAGATCATCATTATTATTAGAGTCTGGCAGTTAAAGGAGCTGAGAAATTGAATCGTTTGGCTCAGTTCACTCACCTAGAAAATGATGGAGGAAGAATCTGAACGCAACATTGGCTGATTTCATGCTTTATTTTTTATTTGCCTAATAAGATATCCAAATATGTTTGCTGAGTTTTCAAAAAGAAACTAAGGTAAATATACATTCACTCATATTTACTCAAAGCACTGAGCATAATAGCTAAGCCAAGAAATCAGCCTTGGTGCCTATAAACCAACATATATCAATAAATGGAAAATGTGGTGTATTTACACCAGTGACTAGTTGTTAACTACCACGGAGAATGAAAATTTGTCATTTTCAACAAAATGTGTAGAGCTAGGGGACTTCTTGAGAAATTAAATAAGATAGATACAGAAAGACACAGTCGACATATTTTTTTCACACATGTGAGAGCTAACAAAAGTCGATCTGAACATGGAGGGGAGACTAGTATATAAAGAGAGGCTCGATCTTATCAGTTCATCGGCTGCATGGTGTGTGCATGTGTTAAAATAGCACATAGATCTTCATTCGTGTGCAATTAATACAAGCTAATAAGATGTGCACTCGTCCTGACCTAGTTTAAAATAAACGATAGTCAGTGTGTGTGTTGCAATTACAGTTACTTGAGAACACATAGAAGTTAAGTAAAAATAGAAAATCATTTCCAGTAAAACAAATACAGCACTCACCCATCTTGTCATGTGACCTCAGTCTCATTTTGAAGTTTTATTAAGATACATGGAGGTTGCCTGTATAACGACACAAGAACAATATTTTTACTGACTTGCCTAGAAAGTTCTCTCTTCAAACAATAATTTTTACCTTAAAGAGAAAACAATTTTCCCAGTGCTTTGGAAGAAAATAGATATGATAGTCTGGCATGATTATATAGGTATAGCCTATCAGAAAATATTTTTGTACTTGTGTCTAACAAAATACTTGGATCTAAAAGTTTATATTTTCAAAAAGTCTTCCATCTCTGAAAAAAAAAAAACTATGTAGGCTCTTGGTACTGTAAACTCTCATCTTAGAACTGCCTTCCCTGCCCCATAGATATCTGTATGTTGTGTTGTAATTTTCATTCAATTCTAAGAGTTTTTTTTTTTTTTT
>JADRCC010374823.1:0-29778 GCA_019843855.1 Hylomyscus alleni
CAAAACAAATCAAATATGTGGGTAAATGGAACACAAATAGAAAAATAACGTAAAGTTGTTTTGGCTGTGTACATATGTAAGGGTGTCTTGTCTTCCTTAAAACTACATTGCAGAACATTTAAGTTTACCCTTTTCCTATATTTTGATAAATACTGGGCATGACCTGACATAAGATTTCCTAAACCTGCTAGTTATTCATTCCTCATTTACCTGGACACTATTTAACACAATGGATCCCATAACATCAATAGAAGGATATATCGTAGATATATAATAGAATTAATATAATAAAGGAGAAAAATTAGATCCCAGGGCTGTAGAAATGACTCAGCTATTAAAAGCACTGGCTGGTTTTACAGAGGACCTGGGATTAATTCCCAGCATCCACAAGTCTCAGAACCATCTAAATTTTTATCTCTGAAGGATTCAATGACCTTTTTTTGGACTCCACAGATATAATACATGTTCATAGTGCACAGAAATACTTTTTGACCAAATGCCCTTATCGATTAAATAAATAAATAAATAAATAAAGTAAACAAAAGCCAGTGGATTGTTCTAGTGAAAATAAATTAAGTATACATTAATACAGGAATATTAGTGCTTTTTAAAAAACAAACTAAAGAAACCAACAATAAACCAAATAACATACAGAATTAAGTGGAAATTCTGTCAGTATTTCTCATAATAAAAATAACAAAAACTTTATATTTAGATGAAGTGAAAGTCAAGTAAAATACATTGTAAACATAAATACTTTTGCTTATAGAGGATGATGAAACATCAAGTTATATTGGAAATACTTGTTGCTCTGTAAGCCATAAATTATTCTCTCTCTCTCTGTCTCTGTCTTTCTTTGTCTCTCTTTTTCTGTCTCTGTCTGTCTCTGTCTCTGTCTCTGTCTTTCTCTCTCTATCTCTTTCCCTGAAATGAGGTTTCTCTATGTAGTCATGGATGTCTCGATTTAGCCCATACTGTGTCTACCAGGCTGTCCTTGAACTCAGAGATCTGCCTACTTCTGCCTCTAGAGTTCTGGAATTAAAGGTGTGTGTCCCACCACCTGGCAAAGTCTCAGTTTTCAACAAAGGATTTTTATAAATCTTCAATCAATACTCTACTCAGGAAATATTTATAAACTTAGTGATTTAAAACAAGATGATCATGAACTTCCAAAAGACCCATCTTGCAGATAACTTGATTTCTTCTAGTAGTTTAGAGTTCTTCAGTGAACCAGAAATGCAAGTATATTATATATATATATATATATATATATATATATATATATATATAATAAAATATAAAGTATTAGAGTGGGTTAGGTGATTCAAACATGAAGGCCAGGTATCTAGAGTCAGTATTAGCATTTGTGATGGTTAGTCTTGGTTGCTTATGTGGTTAGACATGGCAACAACAAAAAGACACATAACCAGGCAGATGAATAAGGTCAATTCAGGAAGAAATTATTGAGAGGCAAAGTTCCTTTTCTAGGGTAGGTGACACCTTTCTATACAGAAGAGATAAAAAGAGGTGGGAGGAGAAAGATATGCTTCATGTTTGTTTCCCATTTTGTTTTTCTGGCAATTGGTTTTTATCACACTTTTTCTGCCATTGCTGCTCTTGCTGCAAGCCTTTCCTGTCAACAGAATCCAGCTTCTCTGCCCTCTTTGGATGGAAGATATCAGTGACCAACTTCCTTTTGTTTTCAGCAGAAGAGATTCTTGCCACTGTCTTCAAACCTCATCATTCTTGCTTCTATATTATGAAGCTTCTCAATTTTTTGTCTCTTTTTCCATTTTATGAAGATAGTTATAATTATGTCAGTTTTACTCAGAAAATCCAGATTATCCTGAATTATTCACGTGATCTTTGTAATAGGAATCCTTGTAATAGAATAGAAAATATTCACTTTCCATTGCTTTGGTTACTGTAATAATTATGACTGGCATATATTGTATCCTAGTTTGCTTTTCAACCATGATAAACAATCTACTGAGTAGGAAAGGGTTTCTTTAACTTAAACTTCTAGTTCACAATCTATTACTGAGCGAAGTCAGAGCACGAGTTCAAGGCAGGACCTGAGGGTAGAAACCATGGTGGAACTCTATTTAATTGGCTGACTAAGTTAATGTACATATCCCAAGTCCACCTGCCTAAGGAAGGTACAACTCACAGTGGGCTGGGCCTCCTCCATCAATGAGCAATCAAGACAATGTCCTACAGATCTGCCTACTTCCAAGTTTATCTAGACGATTCCTCAGTTGAGGCTCTTTCATCTAGGGGATTGGAGTTTGTAGCAAGTTGACAATAAAAACTAACCAGCCCAGAGATCCATGACTGTTTAGTATATTTTTGGTAAATTCTTATCCTATTTTGTGTTTTATTTCTCTGCAATTATATGTACCTGGTCCACTCAGATACAAATTAAAATAGACATTCTTTGCACATGACACTAATTACTATTTTCATTGTTGAGCCAAAATACCTGACAAATGAATATTAGGGAAGAGTGTAATCCTAGCTCAGTCTATCATCAAGTGAAAGACATGCCAACCAAAAGCAAGCAGACACATTATATCTGTGCCCAGAATGCGCACAGAGAGATGAATGCTAGTTCCCACCTTCCTTTTACATCTTGAACATAGTCCAGTGTCCTTGAGCATTAAGTGGTGCCACCTATATTCCAGGTAGCTGTGCACATCCCAGTTAACTCAGTCTACAAAATCCCTCACAGACATGCAAAGAGTTTTGCCTGCAAGGTGATTCTAGGTTCTGTGAAACCAACAACCATCATAAACCAACTCACATATAGTTTTCTATAGTTCTGGACATTCCTAACAGTGAATACGGCTTTCATGGGTTTGGGATACTTTACTTTATTTTGGAAATACAAAAACTGTAGAACAATAAGGAAAGTCAAGGTATGCTCATGGGGAAATATTAACTATGAACAGGCAAGTTTAAGTTGTCTATAGCCTTACTTATAATAGGCAGAAGCTGAAAACAATCCTGATGTCCCTCCATGGAAGAATGGATACAGAAAATGTGGTATATTTACACAATGGAATACTATTCAGCTATTAAAAAAGCGATGACTTGCCGGGCAGTGGTGGTACACTTAACCCCAGAATTTGGGAGGCATAGGCAGGTGGATTTCTGAGTTTGAGGCCAACCTGGTCTACAGAGTGAATACCAGGACAGCCAGGGCTATACAGAGAAAAACAAAAACAAACAAACAAACAAAAAGCAATGACTTAACGAATTTTGCAGGCAAATGGATGGAACTAGAAAATATTATCCTGACTGAGGTAACCCAACCTAAAAGGGTATATACAGGATATACTCACTGATAAGTGGGTATTAGTCCAAAAGCTCAGAACTCCCATGAAACTACTCACAGACTGCATGAAGCTTAACAAGAAGCAAGATCAAAGTGTGGACACTTCAATCTCACATAGAAGTAGAGTGAACATAATCATGGTAGGCAGAGGGATGGAGGGAGCTGGGGAGGGAGAAGGGGCACTGGGTCAGGATGGAGGGAGCCAGGGAGGGAGAAGGGGCACTGGATCAGGATGGAGGGAGCCAGGGAGGGAGAAGGGGCACTGGGTCAGGATGGAGGGAGCTGGGGAAGGAGAAGGGGTACTGGGTCAGGTATAGGAAGAAACAAAAGTCCAGAGGGCCAAGAGAATAAATAGAAATATGTAGGTGGGGAGACAGGTGGAACCACTAGAAAATCCAGACGCCACAGATGCAAGAGGCTTCCAGGATCCAATGGGGATGACATTAGCCAAAATACCCAACAGAAACCACCTCCAGTACATAGACATGGCTTCTAATTGAGGGATGGGGTCATCTATTCATCTCAAAATCTTTAACCCAAGATTCTTCCTGTCTCAAGGAAATTCAGGGACAGAAAAACAGAGTAGAGACTGAAGGAAAGGCCCTGTAGAGACCCCCCCCCCCAACCTTGGGATCCATCCCATTCACAGACATCAAACCCAGGCACTATTGGTAATGTCAAGAAGTGCTTGTAGACAGTATCCTTGCATAGCTGTCCTCTGAGAGGCTCCACCAACATTTGACAAAGACAGATGCAGATTCTCAAAGTCATCCATCAGAATGAGCCTGGGGACACCAATGGAAGAGTTGAGGGAAGGACTGAAGGAGCTGAAGGAGATTTCAACCCCACAGGAAGAACAATATCAACTAACCAGACCCCTCAGAGCTTCCAGGGACTAAACCACCAACCAAAGAGTATGTATGTATGGGTCCATGGCTTCAGTCGCATATGTAGCAGAGGATGGACTAATCTGGCATCAATGGGAGGGGAGGCCCTTGGTCCTGTGGAGACTTGTTCCCACAGGAAAGGGGAATGCTAGAGGGGTGAGGCAGGAGTGGATGTTTGGGTGGGGGAGCAAAGAGGAGGGAGCTGGGGTGGGGGCTTGTGGAAAGGAGACCAGGAAGGGGACAATATTTGGAATGTAAATAAATAAAATAATTATTAATAATAGTAAATAGAAAAAAATGTAAGTCTGCATAAATATTTCAGACCACTAGGTGGTAGGCCTAACACATAGATGTGCAATAAGACACCATTTATTTCCACATAAAATAACATTAATTTGGGGTTGATGTTTAATGTAATATTTAAACAGATAAGCTTCTGACTTAAAAATGTTGCTACTGAATTTCATCATGATATAATACGTTTTTATGCACATTCTTAAAATTCAGGGATATAAGAGGTTATATTAAATAGTTACTAATGGTGTATAATTTTGAATAAATTTGTGTTTAAAAATAGTTAGTGCAACCTGAATTATAGAAATATATTTTACTCCTGTAAACATTAAAACTAGCACTACAGAAACATTAACACTGTTTTAAAGAATAACTCTTACATATTCAGATATTAACATGTGTGTTCACCGTTTTACAGGATCAGTTTTATTGTTTGGCATGTTGTCTTCAGTCAAGTTTTAAAACACAGAGCATATTTCTTTGATAGTTCAGGATGATTCAAATAATACTGAATCATTACTTATACACACATTTCTGTGTAAATGATAGGCCATTAATTCTTACAAGTTTATATACTTATGATTCTAAAGCTGAAATTCATTAGAAATGTCAGAAAAATAGCTTTATTCAGTCTTTAATGATGACAATTGTATTGGTGATAAGTGATCACTTAAATATACACAGTTATAAGCTTTTAAAAATTTGTTCTCTGATCAATTAAATCCTATATATTCCTTTTTTCTTTGTTTTCCTTATCTATCTATCTATCTATCTATCTATCTATCTATCTATTTATTTATTTATTTATTTATTTCACTCCAGATTTTATTCCCCCTACCTCAAGGTCCACCCTCCCACTGTTCTACATCCCATACCTCCTCTCTACCCCCTATCTCCACAAGGATGTCTCCCCGCCCCACCCCACCAACTCCCTGGGACCTCCAGTCTCTTGAGGGTTAGGTGCATCATCTCTGAATGAATACAGACCTGGCAGTTCTCCACTGTATGTGTGTTGGGGGCCTCACATCAGCTGGTGTATGCTGCCTGGTTGGTGGTCCAGTGTTTGAGAGATCTTGGGAATCCAGGTTAATTGAGACTGATGTTCCTCCTACAGAGTTGCCCTCCTTCTCAGCTTCTTTCAGCTTTTCCCTAATTCAACCACAAGCATCAGCAGCTTCTTTGGGTGCAACTATCTGCAGCTGACTCTTTCAGCTGCTTGTTGGATCTTCCGGAGTTTGTTCATGTTATGTCCCTTTTTGTGAGCACTCCATAGCTTCAGTCATAGGCTTTGGGGTTTCCCCTTGAGCTGGATCCCACTTTGGGTCTGTCTCTGGACCTTCTTTTTCTCAGGCTCCTCTCTACTTCCATCCCAGTAATTCTTTCAGAAAGGAACAATTTTGGGTCAGAATTGTGACTGTGGGATGGCAACCCCATCCCACATTTGATATCCTGTCTTCCTGTTGGAAGTGGGCTCTATAAATTCCCTCTCCTTACAAGAAAGCATTTCATCTAAGTTCCCTCCCTTTGAGTCCTGAAAGTCTCTCATCTTTCAGGTCTCTGGTGCATTATGGAGGGTCCCCCCAAACTCCTACCTCAGGAGGTTGCCTGTTTCCATTCTTTCTGTGGGCCCTCAGGACTTCAGTCATTTTTCCTCACTTGATACCAGATCAGGTCTCCCCTTTCCCCACTGTGTCCATTTTCCCTCCTAGGTTTCTCCCTCTCTCTCCACTTGTGATTGCTTTCTTCTCCCTCCCAAGTGGGACTAAGGCATCTTCACTTGGGCCGTTTATCCTGTTGACCTTCATGAGTTCTATGGACTGTATCTCGAGTATTTGGTAATTTATTTTTAATTTTTTTGACTAATATCCACTTATTAGTGAGTACATACCATTCATGTCCTTTTGGGTCTGAGTTACCTCACTCAGGATGATATTTTGTAGTTCCATCCATATGCCTGCAAAACTCAGGATGTCCTCATTCGTAATAGCTGAGTAGTATTCCATTGTGTAAATTAGCCACAGTTTCTGTCAGAATGGCTAAGATGAAAAGCTCAGGTGGCAACACATGTTGGTGAGGATGTGGAGAAAAAGGAACACTCCTCAATTGCTAGTGGGTAAAACTGGTACAACTACTCTGGAAATCAATCTGGAGGTGCCTCACAAAATTGGAAATAGATATACTGGGAGACCCAGCAATATCACTCTTGGGAATATACCAAAAGACTCCCCACAACGCCACAGGAACACGTGTTCCACTATGTTCATAATGGCCTTATTTGTGATAGCCAGCAGCTAGAAACAACCTAGATGTCCCATAACAGAAGAATGGATACAGAAAATGTGATTCATTTGCACAATAGAATACTACTCAGCTATGTATTCCTTAAAAACAACATTGAATCATGATGACAGCAATAAGACATTGGTAAAAAAGATATTAAACTGATTGACAAATCATCTATCAAATGTTTTAGCATATTGTCTAAATTAGATAATCTGACAAATTATCTAAAGGATAATTTTTTGTTTTAAATTTTTGATAATCTCAAGCCTTGAGACAAAATTTAAAATTAAAAATATTTTTTTTAATTTTTGAGATAATATTAATGGAAATTAAGATAGTTTTGTATCAAAAATCCTGTATTGTTGTGGTTCAATGTAAACACAATGTTTCTAATAAAAGTAATGAGCCTTAATCTATTGCACTAGTAGAGAATACTAAAAATAGATGCCCTTACTAAATCTTTGTTTAAAAAAAATGTAAATAAGCTATCAAGCCCAGTGCTGTAATCTCCTTTGGCATGCAAAGAAAAACAACCTAAATAAGATGTACTTTATGGTTAATGTTTAGAATGTTTAAAGAAAACATTGTAAATGCCATAGTTAGCTAGCTTAAGTTATCAACTTGACATCAAGACACCTTGGAAGATGTCATGTCAGTCAAAAAATTGTCTTGATCAGATTGGCTTGTGGGCATGCCTATAAGATATTTTCTACATTACTAATTGGTGTAGGCATGTCAGCCCACTGTGGGTGGTGACATACCTAGGTTTAACAGGGCTGTTAAGGAAGCTAGCTGAGCAATTCAGAGAGGAAATCAGCAGGCAGCATACCTCCGTGGACTCCTCCTCAGTTCCTGTCTCCAGAACTCTGCCTTAAGCTTCTGCTACAGCTTGCCTCGGTGGCAGTGGGCTATAAGCTATAAACTATAAAAAGTTTCCCTGAAAGTTGGTTTTCATCAATATTTTATCATAGTAGGGAGAAACTAGATCTTGGGGTCAGACTTCATCTTAGAGAACTTGACCTAAGGTTGATCTCAAGTTAACTAATAGGCCAGACTTCTTACCAGTTTCCAGGTTTCTCCTCCACAAACTGGGGTCTAGCACCAGTTTCCAGGCTACTCCCCAACATGCTAGTGCCTGGCACTAGTTTCCTGGTTACAAGCCTACTGCTGTTCAAGCCTACTTTTAATGCTATGGATCACATTTAAAGACCTCATAGATCTTTGTGATTCAGAGGGATTGCAGACACTTTACACACTTAATTCTTTTGCATGGAATACAGTCTTACCCGTAGTATACACCTTTTAATCCAAATAATGAAGTTAAAATTAATTTGTAGAAGGAAACAGCTATGATTAAAAGTGACATCTGATTGAGGGGCAGACAAAGGGATGAATCAGAGAAAGATATGATAGAAAGAGTCAGAGATAGAATATGTCCAGCTCACGTGAGACCAGAAAGGAAAGAGAAGTGACTGAAAACAGCAGTACATGCAAACACACACACACACACACACACACACACATACACAGAAAGAGAGAGAGAGAATAAGAGAGAGAGGACAAGAGAGAGAGAAAAAGAGAGAAAAAGAGAGAAAGACAAAGAGAATTGAGGCAATTTTTACAGAAACAGGTTGCTGAGAGAACAAGCTAGACACAGTTAAAGACAGAATGAGCCAGACAATGAGAAAGATACAGAAGATTAGAACAGATTGCCAGAGTTAGTATGAGACAGAGCAATTCAGTGAGAAGCCAAGAGAAACCAGATTCAGTCAATTTGCTAGGGGAGGAGTTATGGCCAGAGCAGCTGAGTTGAACCAACAGCCAGAGTTCAGAAAGAAGCAAAAGGGGTGAGCTTATTCATCAGTAAGCCTCCAAGATGACAATTACATCTGACTTTTAAAAGTTACTTTTATGAAAATACCCCAAATTAAACCCCATTATGTAAATGAACTAATATTCAAGCACATGCAACATAGATGTATGAATCATTGCTAGAAGTAGGGTCGCAGTTTTAGACTTACCTTATTAGGATTGCTCTCTTGCGTATTATTAAATATTGTGTTAATATTCACAATCTGAAACATCTCCCATAAGTCCATGTATTGAAGGTTTGTTTTCAGAATGGTATTTTTGGGAGGTGGTAATAAGAATTGGAGAAAAAGAGAACAGGAAATAATAGGCTATTTTTGGTGTGTCCTGGAAAGGAACTATGGAATGCTGGTGTCTTCTCTTTTACAGTTAGACAGGAGATGAGTGTCTTCCTCAGCTGCATAGTTACGTCTCTCTATATTCCCAAAGCAAGAGGCATGCACCCAAACCTCCAATTTGAGGCAAAGTAGATCTTTCGTATTTTAAAGTTGGTTTATGGCTGATATTTGTTCCAGTAACAGATTAATATGTTCATGAAATGTTCTCAGTTTCTGTTACTTACCCTTTGATGCCATGTATTGAAAGAGAATTGAAGATTACTAGACATTTTAGAAGTTATACTTCAATGCGGAAACATCTGGTTTCTCATACATCTAAGCTAATAGAGGCGTGGGTACAGTATTTGCATTTTTGACTAAATGTCGATATGCAGGGTAGTTAAGAAGATAACTTCACCCCACATCACAGATTATCTTTGAATTTTTTTTTTTGATACAATGTCTTATTTGTCTCAGGTCCACAAACTCAGAACAAGAGCATGATCTTACACCTGTGTCTGTATTGCCTTCATTTGTTGAGTGTTGAGTTTCTGGGGGGGGGATATAAGTTTCTTAAAGTTTTATGTGATGATAGGAAGCATACTTGGAACTTCATGAATCCAAAATGAATCCATCTCTCTACAATTTTAAAAATGTAATGACTAGTCGGGCGGTGGTGGTGCACACCTTTAATCCCAGCACTTGGGAGGCAGAGGCAGATGGATTTCTGAGTTCGAGGCCAGCCTGGTCTACAGAGTGAGTTCCAGGACAGCCAGGGCTACACAGAGAAACCCTGTCTTGAAAATCCAAAAAAAAAATGTAATGACTACTATAAACCAACGAGGGAAATGTAACAAGGAATTATATGAATAATAAACTTAAAGCACAGACAACACAAACCACCCCTCAGAAGACTGATAATGCAGCTATTACAGCAACTTTAAATTAATTGTGTTCTATGCATTGGAGAAAATAATAGCGCAGCCTGAGAATCTCAGCTCAGGTCAGTAAAATTAAAATGAAAATCAAAAAGTTTTGCACTTAATAAAACTCAGGAACTGAGTAAAGAAATAGTGCAGTGGTGATTTTAAAAGTAATCTAGAAACAACTTTAGGCAATTTAATCAAATTTAAATATACATTAGAAAACCAACATTAAGTGGATGTACTGGGAAACACAGGCAGGAAAATTACAAAATAGTTCAACTGGTAAAGGCACTTGAAATCATGCCCAACAACGTGGATATGATTCCTTGGAGAAATCGGCTGGAATTACAGAGGTGGCTCCTGCATGTTTTAGTCTGATCCCAATAAATGTGCACTGGTGTGTGTAATAACAAATCAAAACAAACAAACAAAATGAGATGATATTAAAATATTTATGGTGTTTTTGAGAGAGGAGAAACAGAGAGGGAGAGGGAGAAAAAGTGAGAGAGGTGAAGAGACCATGAAGTTATGTGGGAGATTGATAGTATTTGGGAGGGGTTGGTGGAAATCAAAGATTATTATCAAAACATATTAAGAAATCATAGGAAATATTTTAAAAGAAAAATGAGCAAAAGAAATAGACAACATAACCACTGGAAAAGAGCAGGGAACTAAAAATAGAACTATGTTATATGCTGTGTGTGTGTGTGTGTGTGTGTGTGTGTGTGTGTTTATTTAAGTGTTTAATTATTGAATCAGGAGCTGCTGAAACAGATTATCAAAACATGAGATAAGGCTATTCTCAGGAGCCTTGTGTTACCAAACCAAACAAGAACAAACCAAATCAAACAACTGAAAAAACAAAAACAGAAACTAAAACAAACTAGTTATCAGATATTTTCCCTTGAGTTGTTAAGGACAATCTACAACAATACAGGCTATTACTGTTGCTTTTTGCTGCCCACTGTAACTGGATTATAAGATCCTATTCCTGAAGACACCACTTTCTGGTGTCACTGTATACATATAAATAAAATTGACAGTGACCCGAGAGCTCCCTCTGTTGCTTTCACTGTAATAGAAGATGCTGTATGTACTGCTAGAGGGATAGGAGAACTCATCATCTTTAGTGAGCTATGCATTCTGCAAGCTTCCCTCATATCCAACCTGAGAAGAGAAACTAAGCATATCACTTTATAGCTTTGAACATTTGTGGTTGGAAATGTCATTGGAGTCCCAGACCTTGATGGGTGGTGGATTCTGGTGGGAAATTGGAAGAGATCGCTGAAAGACATGTGGACAGCAAAGGCTGAGCTTGTGAGGTGTCAGAGGAGAGGAAAGGGTAGATGGAAATGAAACCATGTGATAGTTTGACTAAAAAATCTCTATGTTGTCTGGTCTGAGTTTGATCCTATGGAGCCACATGGTGTTAGTGGAGAGAAATGACTGCACAAAGTTATCCTCGGACTTTCCCAAGCTGGTGCACAAATATACACATACATGATATGAATAGTAAGTATGTAAGTAAGTAAATTGATTAATAAATAAGGTGCTAGTGAGAAGGCTCTTTGGTTAAAAGCACCTGCTAGAACTATAGACATGAAATGTAAGAGCTTACAAAGGACATGTAATGTATGAGCTTAAAGCAGAGGGTGATTTAATAAAATCTTAACTTTGGGTTATGACTATAGTAGGAAAGTAAGTGTTCTGTGTTTGGGCCTTAACTTGGGTGTAGGGATAAGGACAAGCCCAGAAGTGAGCTCTTCCCATTCTTTGCTGGACTTTGAATGTACAATGTTTGTCAGTTCTCAGCCAAGTTTCCATATAATATATGGCTCTTACCATGACTCTTTGTTTTCCTCTATTAATTTTGATTTTCCAAATGTAATGTCTTATCTTCAATTGATTAATCTGGATGGCTATTCATTTTGGCTACTGACTAAATTAAATTCTAGGGCTGCATGTTTTGAAATTACAATACGAGATTCTGAATCTTATTTTCTCCAAATCATATTTCAATAATCAATTTAATGATTCTTCTTTGATTATTTTCAGTTTTTAAATGTAATGAGTGAGTTTTATGTAAATTATCACTTAATAGAAAATTACTAAGAATCTTATTATTACTATAATAAGCTTAGTTATTTAAACTGATGATAATGAACATGAACAGAGTAAGTTTTCTTTGTAGGACAAGAGAAGAACATTGAATATGCTCTTTACTTGATGCAAAAATAATGGAATATGAGTGTATAATTTACATGTCATTTCCTCTTATAATGAATTTTTCTTTTGTTCAAAATTGCAAAGGAGACTTCTAGAGAGTATAAAATGGAAACAGTGGTAGTCATTTAAATAAAAAGTGTTTCATATTCAATTATCTACATTTTCATGGTAAAATGTAAAGAGATGAGCTCTTTAATTTCCTGTGAAACTGAATGTTACATTCTCAATAAGATTTATGGAGGATTGTGCAGTGGTAAGTTCTGATGTTCACACTTGCAATATTTATTACTACATCATTCTTTCCTGCATCAGAATTACACCTCCAAATCCCCTTAGATTATTGTCTTCTCAGTGGAATTTTGCCAATGAGTACTAAAAATAACAGTAATAATTATAAGAGAATCATATAGAATCTGCAGTGATTAGGGGATAATTAGTTTTGCCTTATTGTCAGCCTACCAATAATTAAAGTGAATGTCCTCTCATTTTAAAAGGTTTGTTCTGTTTTTTTGAACCATTTATGTAAACATGCATTTATTTATTTAATTGTATGCGTACATGTGTGTGCCCAAATGTATGGATATGCAGCACATGTATGGAGAACATGGAGGTCAGAGGAAGTCAGATCCCCTGTAACTGAAGCAAGTAAAAGACTTGTATGATAAAACTTTTAAGACGCTGAAGAGCAGGGCAGTGGTGGCACATGCCTTTAATCCCAGCACTTGGGAGGCAGAGGTAGGCAGATTTCTGAGTTCTCTGCCAGCCTGGTCTACAGAGTGAGTTCCAGGACAGCCAGGACTACACAGAGAAACCCAGCATCCCACTAATACAGAAGTAGAGACTCAGAAGTAGAGGCTAACAGCCATCCATTGAACTGAGCACAGGGTCCCCAGTGAAGGAGCTAGAGAAAGGACCCTAGGAGCTGAAGGCTTTGCAGCCCCTTAAGACGAACAACAATATGAACTAACTAGTACCCTCAGAGCTCCCAGGGACCAAACCACCAACCAAAGAGTACACATGGTGGGACTCATGGCTCCAGCAGCATATGTAGCAGAGGATGGCGTAGTAGGTCATCAATGGGAGGAGAGGCCCTTGGTCCTGTGAAGGTTCTATGCCCCAGTGTAGGGGAATGCCAGGGCCAGGAAGCAGGGGAGAGGGTGGGTTGTTGATCAGGAGGAGGGGAGTGGGGATGGAACAACAACAAAAAGAATGGAGGCCTTTTCTTGATAAGGTGTGTTTATCTCTTGCCATCCTTGCTGCCTAGAGGGGAAACAGAAACTTTGTATGTCCCAGGTGTGTTCATTTAGTCAAAAGAAAGCAGTCAAAGGTTTGAAGATACCTACAGAGATTCTTATCCAACATTAGGTAAGAATGTATAAAAAGAGAAGGAATAAAGAATCCAAAAGCCCATGGGATCTAGTTCTAGATGGTTTGCTCTAAGGAAGAACAAAATACCTTTTATAATTAAAATGCAGAGCCTGGTAATTCTTCCTATTATTAAAAATGTTGCTGTCATCAGCAGCATCATTATTGTGTCTGAGCTATGTAGGTACAGCCAAGGCATGACTCACAGTGAGATCATTAGTGTGGGCCCAGGGGTACTGGCAAAGACAAAGACCAAAGCCAGTCAGGGAAATGCCTAGCAAAGTTGGCATTTTCGTCAACTCTAATCTCTACAAAATCTGAACTGGGGAAAGCCCAGGCTGCCTATGCTAAACAAGTCAAATATTGATGAACTTAAAAGCATTTTTTTTAATAACAGTAACAGCATTTTTATACAAATTTTAAAATAAGAGAAAAAACTGTAAAATAAAATAATTTTCCTTCTGTGTCCCATTGGATTTTTCTTTTTTTTTTTTTTTTTTAGATATTTTCTTTATTTACATGCCATATGATATCTCCTTTCCCAGTTGTCCCTCCAAAAAAAGAAAAAATAAAATGAAAAACAAAACAAAACAAAACAAACAAACAAAAATCCCTTATTCCTTCCCCCCTCCTCCTGCCCACCAACCCACCCTCTTCCACTTTCTGGCTCTGGCATTCCTCTACACTGGGTTATAGACCCTTCACAGGGCCAAGGGTCTCTCCTGCACTTGATGACCTATGAGGCCATCCTCTGGCTTTGCATGCATGATATTGGTACATGACAGGTAGGTGGATCAATGGAATAGATTGAAGATCCAGAAATGAACCCACACAGTTATGGTCACTTGATCTCTGACAAAGGAGCTAAAACAATCCAGTGGAAAAAAGACAGCATTTTCAACAAATTGTGCTGTCTCAACTGGCTGTTAGCATGTAGAAGAATGCAAATCAATCCATTCCTATCTTCTTGAACAAAGCTCTAGTCCAAGTGGATCAAGGACCTCCACTGAAACTAATAGAAAAAGAAAGTAGGGAAGAGCCTCGAGCACATGGGCACAGGGTAAAATTTCCTGAACAGCACTCCAATAGCTTATGCTCTAAGATCAAGAATTGACAAATGGGACCTCATAAAATTGCAAAGCTTCTGTCAGGCAAAAGACATTGTTAATAGGACAAGACTGCAGTCAACTAATTTGGAAAAGATCTTTAACAATCCTATATCTAATAGAGGGCTAATATCTAATATACTAAAAAAACTCAAGAAGTTAGACTCCAGAGAACCAAATAACCCTATTAAAAATGGTGTACAGAGCTAAACAAAGAATTCTCCACTGAGGAATACCAAATGGCTGAGAAGCACCTAAAGAAATGTTCAACATCCTCAGTCATCAGGGAAATGCAAATCAAAACAACTCAGAGATTTCACCTCACACCAGTCAGAATGGATAAGATCAAAAACTCAGGTAACAGCAGATGCAGGAGAGGTTGTGGAGAAAGAGGAACATTCCTCATTGTTGGTGGGATTGCACTCTGGAAATTAGTTTGGTGGTTCCTCCGGAAATTAGACATAGTAATACCAGAGGACCCAGCTATACCACTCCTGAGAATATACTCAGAAGATGCTCCAACATGTAATAAGAACACATGCTCCACCATGTTCACAGCAGCCTTATTTATAATAGCCAGAAGCTGAAAACAACCCATATGTCTCTCAACAGAGGAATGGATACAGAAAATGTGGTACATCTACACAATGGAGTACTACTCAGCTATTAAAAACAATGAATTTATGAAATTCTTAGGGAAATGGATGAACCTGGAGAATATCTTCCTGAGTGAGGTAACCCAATCACAAAAGAACACAAATGGTATGCACTCTCTGATAAGTGGATATTAGCCCAGAAGATCGGAATATACAAAGTACAATCCTCAAACCACATGACACTCAAGAAAATGAAGACCAAAGTGTGGTTAATTCATTTCTTCTTAAATGGGGAACAAAATACCAATGGAAGGAGTTGTAGAGAATAACTATGGAGCAGAAACTGAAGGGAGCAGAAGGCAGAGACTGCTCCACCTGGGAATTCTTCTCATATTCAATCATTAAATCCAGACACTATTTTTTTGATGCCTGCAAGTGGTGCATGACAGGAGCCTGATATAGGTGTCTCCTGAGAGGCTCTGACAGTACCTGAATAATACAGAAGTAGAGACTCACAATCATCCATTGAATTGAGCATAGGGTCCCCAATGAAGGACCTAGAGAAAGGACTCTAGGAGCTGAAGAGTTTGCTGTCCCTTAAGACCAACAACAATATTAACTACCTAGTACCCTCAGAGCTCCCAGGGACTAAACCACCAACCAAAGTGTACACATGGTGGGACTCATGGCTCCAGTAGCATATGTATAGCAGAAGATGGCCAAATTGGTCATCAATGGGAGGAGAAGCCCTTGGCCCTGTGAAGTTTCTATGTCCCAGTGTAGGGGAATGCCAGGGTCAGTAAGCAGGAGAGGATGGGGTGGTGAGCAGTGGGAGGGGGGAGAGAACAGGTGTTTGTTTTTGTTTTTGTTTTTATTTTATTTTATTTATTTATTTTTTGGGAGAGGAACCTGGGAAAGGAGATATTGTATGACATGTAAATAAAGAAAACATCTAATAAACAACAACAACAACAAAAGAAAATGGAAAACTTCTTTATGCCAAAGGATACCATGAGTCAGACAAAGACACAGGCTAAAGAAAGGGGAAAATTTTATCAACTATATATCTGATAGACAAAGGAACATGAAGGGGGGGATATTGGAAGAGACAGCTAAAACTAAGGGCCCTTTTATAGGTCACACAGAATTTTAATACAATGGAAATATACTAATATATATATATACATATACAAAGGACATCTAAATGGAATACCAACTAGATATCATTCAACACCAAATAGAACCTCCAGTTCTGGATGTATTACATTTAATCAAGTTTTTGTTTAAAGTGGCCCCATGGGAACCTAGACAATAACTCAGGCTATTGACAAGGCTGTTGGTTGCTTTCTACAAACTGAAGGTAAGACTTTATTAATGAAGACAACATCTAAACAACTTACAGATCATGGAGCAGTTAATTGGCATTCAAGCTAGAGTCTTCACCTCAGTGACTCAGGCTCTAAGATAATTGATGAATGAGAACACATGAAATTACAAAGCTTCTGTAAGGCAAAGGACACTGTCAATAGAACAAAATGACAACCTGTTACATTTTGGGAAAGAATCTTCACCAACCCTAAATCTGACAGAGGACTATTGTCTAAAATGTACAAGGAACTTAGAAGTTAGACTCTAACCCCCAGAATAACCCAATTTTGCAAATTGAGTACAGAGCTAAACAGATAGTTCTCAACAAAAGAATCTCGAATGGCTGAGAAGCACTTAAAGAAAATTCAAAATCTTTAGTCATTAGGGAATGAGAATCAAAACAACTCTGAGATTCCATCTTATTCCCATCAGAATGGCTAAGATCAATAACTCAAGAGATAGCACATGCTGAGAAGGATACAGAATAAGGAGAATACTCCTCCATTGACGGGGGAATTGTAAACTTGTACAACCACTCTGTATATTACTCTTGTGGTTTCTCAGAACACTGGGAATAGTTCTACATTAAGACCTGCTCCTGGGTATATTCCCAAAAGATGCCCCACTACACCAGGGATACTTGCTCAACTATGTACATAGCAGCTTTGTTCATAATAGTCAGAAACTGGGAAAAAACCCTAGATGTCCCTTAACTAAAGAATGACTAAAGAAAATGTGGCACATCTACATAATGGATTACTATACAGATATTAAAAACAAAGACATAATGAATTTTGAAGGCAAATGGATGAGTCACATCATCCTGAGTGAAGTAACCCAGACTAAAAAGGACATGCATTTTATGTACTCACTTATAAATGGATATTAGCCATAAAATACAGGATAGCTATGCTACACTGCACAGACCCAAAGAAGGTAAACAAGAAGGAAGGCCCAAGAAAGAATGCTAGAATCTCACTTAGAAAGGAGGAATAAAATAGTGACTGGAAGCATATAGAGGGATAGAACTTGATGGGAGAGGGATGGAGCGATAGGGACACCAAACAAAGTTTCCCACAAAATTGTCATCCCAAATGTATCCTATCACAATAAATGTAGGGACAGGGGATGGAGCAGATACTGAGGTAATAGCCAAGAAATAACTGGCCCAAATAAAGACCCATCCCACATAAAAGAAACAAATCCTTCACACTATTAATGGCACTCTGTTATGCTTGCAGACAAAAGCCCAGCATGGCTGTCCTCTAAGCGGCTTCACCCAGCTGCAGACTCAGACAGATGCAGAGAACCACAGCCAAACAGTGGCTATAGCTTCGGGACTCTTATGGAAGAATAGGGGGAAGGATTGAGGGCTCCAAAGTGGTAGAAACTCCACAGGAAGACCAACAGAGTCAACTAATCTGGACTCATTGAGGATCTCAGAGACTGAGTCACCAAGCAAAGAGGATTCATGGGCTGAACCTGGCCTCCCCACACATATTTATCACATGTGCAGCTTGGTCTTCATGTGAGTCCGAACAACTGGAGCTGGGGCTATCCCTAAAGTCGTTGACTATTTGTAGAATCCATTTCCTTAACTTGGCTGTCTTGTCTAGCCTCAGTGGGTGAAGTGCCTTTTTCTGCAGGAACTTGATGTGTCAGGGTGAGGAGATACCCAGGAGGGCCTCTACCCTCTCAGAGGAGAAGGGGAGGAGGATGGGGAGTGATTGTGGGAGGCGTACAGCAATTGGATGTAAAATGAACAAACAAATAAAAATAATAACAATTAGGTTAAAATAATCAATTATGAAGCTTTTGAAGAGAGATGGTAATAACACAGACATGCTTTGAAGAATGTATGGTATTCCTGAATGGTTACTTAAGTCTTTATGCTGTGATATGGTAGAAGGACTAGTGATTATCAGCAGAGATGGAATAGGGTTAACTGGAGCCCACTTCTGAGTTTGAAAACGTATCAAAATCTACCAATCCCTGCACTAAAAATCCCTGTGTGTTTCTTGAAATCCCACTAATCCCTACTCTTGAAAATTCTACTGCCCTCACAAGAAGCCCCCTGGAAAGCCTGCCTTCTGCTCAGTACTCTGTTGCTGTACTCCCTAGCAGAGGCTGCCACCTCTTGTGATTTTCCCAATAAATCTGTTTTATGAAGTTTGAAGAGTTGTGTGACTTTGTAGTATTCTTTGATCCTGACTGGAGGATATCTTTCCATTCAGAGCTGTAACACTAGTATTGGATGAACCTTCTTGACCCAGAGCTGCAACACCTCCACTGGGGATGCCTTTCCTCTCAAAACTGTAACATTTAACTGGAGGTTCGCTAATTCTGGAGCCTTGGAGACTTTCTCTTAATTAACTCAACCTGAATCAAAGTTGTGTGCTTCAAACCTGATCTTGGAGTGCTTGTATCCTTTCAAGTGCTTTTTGGAGTCTGCAAAAGTGTTGTTCTATTAAATAGAATTTATGAAAATAATGTACTTATCCATTTATTTTTTTATTAAAGGAGATTATTTATGATAACTTAAAAATAACTTTTCACTACTGGAGAAATCAGACCGTAGTTAAGACACGTACTGATTATGTAGATAGACGACCTCAAATCAGTTCCCAGCACCCATATTGAATGGTTCACAAAGGCCTATAATTTAAGCTTCAAGGGATGCAGGGTGCTTTTCTGGACTATATGGGTATCTGCACATATATAACATACTACACCACCTACACACACACACACACACACACACACACACACACACACACACAGGACTAAGTCAGCTCAGTCAGTCAACAGGGTCTCAAGAGAGAGAGTGAGGATCAAAAAAGAAGAAAAAACAATTAGCCAAAAATTAGAACATGACTCTAGTCCATACGGAGGCTGAAGCAGCTTTATTCTTTCCCAGTCTGCTTTTATATCATTCTAGGTACATCCAAAAAACATGGTCGGTTCTTAGATCAAAGACAAAGTAATCAAGTGAAGTAGTAAACAAGGAGATCACACAAGGTAGTAATCAAGCAAAGCAGTAAGCAAAGAATCACACACATTAATTATTAAAGTAGTAAGCAAAGAGATCACATAAGGTAGTAAATTCAGCAAAGTAGTGAACAAAGCCCCATGGTCACATTTCTAATATTCTTATCTGAGCCTACTTCTTTGTCCAAGCCCAGTGACAAATGCTAAACTCCTAGAAGGAGCATCAAAAGCTCTCAACACACACACACACACACACACACACACACACACACACACAATACTACTTTAAAAAAATCTGAAAGTTTTCTTGCTCCAGAAAATGTTGTGATACATAAAATTCTCCATAATTTTACCCTAATGTACATTTCTGCTATCAGGATAATAATTCCAACACTTACTTTTAAATTGAAAAGTATATATTCTTATTTTTGATAAAATCTCTAGAAATCAATAACTTTTATGCAAACAAGTTAACTTTTTAAGTATTTTATAACCTAACAATCATAATCACTAAATGTGCAGAGGCTCAATATCAACTAAAAGTGTCCAGATGTGTCAAAGCTATGGACAAGACAAAACAACATTTATCTTAAAAGATAAAGCTAAAGAAATAGCAGTAACATATCCAGTTACATGATCACATTCATTTGCTGGGGTTTTGTGTGTAATACATTGTTATCAGTGGTTATGACAGGTATAGAAAGCAAAAGCTTCATCAAGTTTTATTGCCAGAGACTATTTTATTTTTTACTATTTTGTGTGTCTAAATGATTTACCTGAATGCATGCTCATGTGTACCTAGTGTTCTCTGAGGCCAGAAGAGGGCATTGGATCTTCTTTGTCTTTCTTCCTTCCTTTCTTATTTTGTATTTTTTTCAATTTTATTTTATTTAATATATGAGTGCTCTGCTACATATTCATATGTAGGCCAGAAGAGGGGATCAGATTCCCTTATAAATATTTGTGAGCCACCATGTGGTTGCTAGGAATTGAACTCAGAAACTCTGGAAGAGCAGCCAGTGCTCTTAACTGCTGAGCCATCTCTCCAACCCCTATTTTCTGTTTTAATTCTGTATGCATAGAATTACTGTAAGGAATGGTAACCTGGGATATTACTTTATTCTATATCCCAGATCTCAAAAGTCTTATATTGAGACTGGAAGAAGAAACCCTTACTTATAAACAACAGAGCTGTCAGTCTAAAGGATATCTCCATTTTACTGATTCTCTCTTGCTCTTTGGATATCCATTTTATTCACATTAGTTTCTCTTGCTTAGAGATGTGTCAGTGGTCCCCGTCTTCCCACTCCCTGAGGCTATCCTATTTTTTGTTTGTTTGCTGTTTGTTTTGTTTTTCCATATGTTGAGAATTGCTCTTTCTGTGTCTTTGAAGAACTGTGTTGAAATTTTGATGGAGATTGCATTGAATCTGTAGATTGCTTTTGGTAGGATGGCCATTTTCACTATATTAATCGTACCAATCCATGAGCATGGGAGATCTTTCCATCTTCTGAGCTCTTCAATTTTTTTTCAGGGATTTGAAATTCTTGTATTACAGATGTTTCCCTTGTTTGGTTATAGTTACACCAAGAAATTTCATACTATTTGTGATTATTGTGAAGGGTATTGTTTACCTAACTTCTTTCTCAGCCTGTATTATCATTTGTATAAAGGAAGGCTACTCATTTGTTTGAGTTAATTTTATATCCTGCCACTTTTCTGTAGTTGTACATCAGTCATAGAAGTTCTACGGTGGAATTCTTGGGGTCACTTATATATACTATCATATCATCTGATAATAGTGATGCTTGGACCTCTTCCTTTCCAATATGTATCCCCCTTTTAAATCAAATCAACAATTCAATTTTGTGAAGTTTTACAAATATGAAGATTATACTTCACAAACATTTCATTTGTTTGCATCACTATCATTAATTGAAACTTTGAGTTAAGGATTCTAAATGTGTTTGGTAACAATATTTACATATTTGATAACCACATAAAATGTCCATTTTATAGTTACTCATTATTAATTTTTAAATATAATATTAAATATAAAAATAATAGCCATTTATAATTGTCAAGTATTTGCCTTACTTACTTAAATGATTTCTACTTTTTTAAGAATAGATTTTCCTCAAATCCCATTTATTATTGATATTTACCCTGATAAATAAGTAATGCTGTTTTTGACATCTCATTAATAGCATTTTAACTAGTAAATGTATCCTTCCTTTAGTTCTTTGTGATTAATTCATTATTTAATGACAGTTATAGTAGAAATTTTATTCTTTCTATTGCAAAATATAATCAAAGAAAATAGTTTCAATACTGTATAAAGTTGTTACTTATGTGAACTTCATTTTTCTCTAATTATTTGTGGACATTGCATCTTATTAAATAAGAGCATCATTTTATTTGTGTTTATCACTGACTTCTTTTTCACAGTTTTTCTTCATTTTCTATGTGATATGCTACAGTAAGACATTCTCATATGGTTTCTCATCCCTACTCAGATCTGTCCACATTTATGTAATGAGAAAGTTCTGAGATCTGCAACACTTCTACTTGGATGGAACCCCAGAACTGGCTTTCAAGTAATAGAAGTGTGAACATGATTGTGATGGTTTGTATATGTTGGGCTCAGGGAGTGGCAGTATTTGAAGGTATGGCCATGTTGGAGTTAGGTGTGGCCTTGTTGGAGTAGGTGTGTCACTGAGGGTATGGGCTTTAAGACCCTCATCCTAGCTGCCTGAAAGCCAGTATTCTGCTAGCAGCTTTCACATGAAGATGTAGAACTATGTTCCATGCCTGCCTGGATGCTATCATGTTCCTACCTTGATGATAATGGAAGGAACCTCTGAACCTATAAGTTAGTCCCCATTAAATGTTGTTCTGTTAAGACTTCCCTTGGTCATGGTGTCTCTTTACAACAGTAAAACTGAATAAGACTCAATAAGGCAGAATTTGGTACCAGGGACTGGATTATTGCTATAATAGGCCTGACTATGCATTTTTTGCTTTGTTTGTTTTGTTGTATTTTTGGAATATGGATTTGGGGACTTTGGTTAAGGAAAGCATTGGAATGTTCATGTGGGACTTAAAGGGCTATCTTAGAAAGAATGTGGAAGATTTTGTTGCTGTGAGTGATTGGAACTGTGCTGACCTGGTTTCATTGGAGAAGAATTTCAGTACATGGCCTAGAGACTGCTTTTGTAGTATTTTGGTGAAGATTTTGGCTGCTTTTTTCCATTATTCTAAGAATCTGAAAGAGGCTAAGGTGAAGAGGTCTAGATTAATTGCTTTGAAAAAGAAAGTCTCAAAGCAGCCTGGTATAAATTCTGTTGTGTGGTTACTAAAATTCACTCTTATGAAGAGCATTTTAATAAAAAAGGAGCAAGCTGAGAAAGGAAAAATACAAAATATATGGTTGGAGAATAAAGGGGCACTAGGAAATGAAATGGAGCCAAATCCTGTGTTCAAGGATAATAAAATGAATTAAGGGAGTAGAGACCTTGGGGCAAGATCCCACCAGGCAAAGTTTAGGTCCAGGCATGGTAGTACAAACATATAATCCAAGGAGGCAAAGAAATGCAGATCTCTGAGTTCAAGGCCAGCCTAGAACAGAGAAAGTTCAGGGTGAAGAAAAACTTAAATCCCGGTTTGTGGACCGCACATTTAATCCCAGTGCTTAGGAGACAGTAGCAAAGAAAATAATTTTATGGTTGGAGGTCAACACAACATGAAAGCTAAGTGTTTTAAAGGATTGCATCCTTAGGCAAATTGTGAACCACTTTTCTAGATAGTATACAGAGTACCATATTTAAGAAAGTGGGGGTTGTAATGGTGTAATGCAGTTGTAGGCAGTGCCCTAGAAGATAAAGGTACAGGAGGACTTTTTGAATAAAACTCAAAAAGCTCAAGAATTAGGACAAACCATTGACAAATAGTAACACACATACATGTACATACATCTTTTGTTTATCAAAGGAAACAATTGAGTAAAGAAAGAGGAAGCTCACAGAGTAAGAGAGAATCTTTACTATGTGTCTGATAAAGGGTTAATATATAGAATATATAGATAACAACAACAACCCCCCCAAAGTAATAAAGAAGACAAACTATCTGATTTTAAAGGGAGGTTTGTATATATATAGACAATTATTAAATAAAAACAACTAAGAAGATTTTCTCTCTGGTGACTTTCTAAGATAGGAAAAGCTGAGAAGCACAGACCTCAGAAGTGTCAGGGAAGCTGGGACAGGATCCTTTCATTTTTTTCTTTCTTTTTTCTTTTTTTATTAGATATTTTCTTTATTTACATGTCATATGATAACTCCTTTCCCAGTTTCCCCTCCCCCCAAAAAAAGAAAAAATAAAATAAAATAAATAAAAAACAAACAAACAAACAAAAACCTGTTTTTTCCCCCTCTCTCTGCTCACAAACCCACCCTCTCCTGCTTACTGGCCCAGGCATTCCCCTACATTGGAGCATAGAACCTTCACAGGGTCAAGGGCCTCTCTTCTAATTGATGACCAACTTGGCCATCCTCTGCTGCATATGCTGCTGAAGCAATTAGTCCCACCATCTGTACTCTTTGTTGGTAGTTTAGTCCCTGGGTACTAGTTAGTTCATATTGTTGTTCCTCCTAAGGGGCTGCAAACACTTCAGCTCCTTGGGTCCTTTCCCTAGCTCCTTCATTGGACTGAGCATAGCTCAGTCCAATGGATGATTGTCTCTACTTCTGTATTAGTCTAGTACTGTCAGAGCCTCTCAGGAGACAGCTATATCAGGTTCCTGTCAGCCAGCACTTGCTGGCATTCACAATAATGTTTGGATTTGATGGTTGAATATGGGAAGGATTCCAGGTGGAGGAGTCTCTGGATTGTCCTTCCTTCAGTCTCTGCTGCATAGTTTGTCTCTTCAATTCCTTCCATGAGTATTTTGTTCCCCCTTTTAAGAAGAAACAAAGTATCCATACTTTGGTCTTTCTTCTTGAGAATATCATCCTGAGTGAGGTAACCCAATCACAAAAGCACACACATGGTATGCACTCTCTGATAAGTGGATGTTAACCCAGAAGATCAGAATACACAAAGTATAATCCACAAACCACAAGAAACTCAGTAAGAAGGAAGACCAAAGTGTGAATACTTGGTTTCTTCTTACAAGGAATCCTTCCCATATTCAATCATCAAATCCAGACATTATTGTTGATGCAAGCAAGTACTGGCTGACAGGAGCCTGATATAGCTGTCTCCTGAGAGGCTCTGCCAGTACCTGACTAATACAGAAGTAGAGGGTCACAGCCATCCATTGGACTGAGTTCAGGGTCCCCAATGAAGGAGCTAGAGAAAGGACACAAGGAACTGAAGTGTTTGCAGCTCCTAAGGAGGAAACTAGTACTCTCAGAGCTCCCAGGGACTAAACCACCAACCAAAGCGTACACATGGTGGGACTCATGGCTCCAGAAGCATATATATTGCAGAAGATGGCCTAGCTCATCATCAATGGCAGGAGAAGCCCTTGGTCCTTTGAATGTTCTATGCCCCAGTGTAGGGGAATGCCAGGGCCAGGAAATGGGGGAGTTTTGACTGGTGAGTAGGGGGAGGGGAGAAGGAACAGAGTTTTTTGTTTGTATTTTTTTGTTTTTATTTTATTTTATTTTTTTCTTTTTTTTTGGAGGAGAAATTGGGAAAGGAGATATCATATGACATGTAAATAAAGAAAACATCTAATAATAAAAAGAAAACAAACAACTAAAAATACCTCAAAAGAAAATAAAAGAAGGAGAGAGGCATGCAGATCTCTCGGTTCTATGATGCACTTTCCAGGACAGCCAAGCTCAGGAGGTGAAGAAGTTGGAAAAGAGAAAGCTAGTGATAATGTGATAGAACAAGGAGGCTATATTCCAACCTTAGCAAGTAGTAGAACTTGGAAGCTTTGGCCATGTAGCCCTGGCCTTTGAGTCCAGAATAGAAAGGATTTCTGGGACAATTGATGTTGATTAGCTGAGCTAAGAAATTTAAGAAGAGACCAACATCACTGAGGTGAAATCTTCTGGTGTTTACTAAGCACAAAGAAGCTGTGTTCCAGAGATAGCCAAGGTTGTACCTCATCTGCAGCTGTACTTGGTAATGTGTAAGAGTCACCCAGGTGGTACTGGTTTTGAAGGCCTTAAGGGGTCATGAAGAGCAGCTGAGGCTTGGCACTGTGAGAGTCCATGGAAGGCTATTGGTGAAGGTGCAGACTCAGCTGCAGTTGATGGCCCCAAACTGAAGGGGACATGCAAAAAAGTTGAGGTTTGGCATTATGAAGAGAGCCTATAGGAGGCTATTGGTGAAATCTCATTGCAGTACAAGACCGCAGCATATTGAAGATGCCAGTACCATGGGATGATCATCAAGTACAGCAGTGATAGTCTCCTGGATCTACCTGAACTTAGAGTGATAAAGAGGACAGTGCTGAAGGAGCCCAGAAAATCATGTGTGGATCCCAGACACTGAAACAAGAAGCTGTAACTTTGAAGTTGTCTTGGAAACCTCAAGATGTACAAGGTGCCAGAGCCCTGGGCTATCTGCTGAAGAAAGCTACTAATAGGGAATAGAACCAGCCATGGAGAAAGAAATTTGTTGCAGTCAAAAAAGATGAAAAAGGAGTGGAGATCTGAAGACCACTTTGACATCAGACATGGAGATGTTTGGAGTTTGCTCAGCTTGTTTCCTGTCTTGCTTTGGGGACTACAGTAAAGTGACTGGATGAATCTCAGATGAGACTTTGGACTTTTAACATTGTTGAGACTACAATAGACTGTAGGGACTTTTAAAGTTGGACTAAATGTACACTTTTGATTATGCTATGGCAAGGTATGCCCCTTGTAGACTCATGTGTTTGAACAAGCCTGTGGGGGCTAGGGAATGGAATGTGATGGTTTGTATATACTTTGCCCATGGAGTGGCACTATTTGGAGGTGTGGACCTGTTGGAGTAGGAGTACCACGGTAGGTGTGGGCTTTAAGACCCTCATCCTAGCTGCCTGGAAGCCAGGATTCTGCTAACAGCCTTCAAATGAAGATGTAGAACACTTAACTTCTCCTGCACCATGCCTGCCTGGATGCTATCATATTCCACCTTGATGATAATGGAGTGAACCTCTGAACCTGTAAGCCAGTCCTAATTATTTGTTGTCCTTTTAAGAGTTGCCTTGGTCATGGTGTCTGTTCACAGCAGTAAATCCCTAATACAGTTATCTTGCCTTCCTCAAGTGTCTCACTCCTACTTGGCATGTCCATTTGGACTATTTAATATTGTATTACATGTTCAGGAGAGGATTCTTTATTCAAAATAGATGTTATAGTTAATTATTCTTAAAATGGTTTTATTTATATTTTGTAGTTTGTTATCTCTGTTTGAATATCTCCACAGCAGTTTGCATAATAATTAATATTTTTTCTTTTATTGAAAACAATTACAGAGGAGACGGCACCCTACCTGGATATTTCTCATCAACAAATGAAGCTTTAGTACTAGGAGTAGAATTGACAAATGTGTGGTATTTCATTTACGATTTAGTATATATTTGCTCACATCAGATTATTTTATAAGTTTGGTTTATTGTTCTTTACTCTTGTGAAGGAAGAAAAATGATAGGAAATGAAATGCAATTATTGACTTCATAGTTTTGCTTTTTCTTTGTAAGCAGATACTTTTCCAACAATGGAATGTTGCTCAAAATAACTAATAAAAATGCAGTGATAAACTTACTATAAACATTCAATTTGAAATAGCAAGGAAAAGAAAAATATAGGGACATTCATGCTGCTGATTGTGGAGTTTAACACTAGATGGTGCACTGAGTCTAGGAATTTGCAACACAAACTGAGTAATTCAGTTTTGTAGAAGTAGAGTCATATTGTTTTGAGACCACTTTTAGTTTATTGAAACATTTATTTTGAAAGATAACTATTTCTCATTATACACTTCTACTGCTTTTACTCTGATACAGCAATGGTCTGGTTTATACAATGTTGCCCACTAAAATCATAGAAAGTTTCATCACTTCTTTAATGTGTCATATGTACACATTACTAATCAGCCAACATCTTGTCACTTCATCAGAATGGTCACTATTAATGCACAGTAAACATTTCTGTTTGTTATGAAATCACATTTACAAGAAGATACAATAATAGTTCTCAAAACAATAGCTAACAGAAGTCATCTACTTACAAAACTATATTAATTAAAATACACAATCAAATCACGCCTCTACATGATAGATTTAAATGGGAGGTAGTTTTAATCAATTGGACCTCTTTTTTTTTTCTTCCACAAATTTGAATATAACCCTCTGTTTTCTGGGATAAAACTAAGAATTACAAAAATTTTCTCAGAAAAAAATGTTGGCTATCTTTTGTTATATGAATATGCAAGCAATAAATTTTAAATAAGTTGTATGCCATCAGTGACATTGACAGCATCCTGAGAGTAAGGTGTGTTTGCATAAATGAAAATTAGATGAATCATGTATCCTACAAAGATCTTTTCTCACCATTTATGATGTTCTTTGTTTTGAAATAAGGCATATTATAAATGTATTGTGTTCACATTGTAGCTAGTTCAAGGAAAGAATTTTTGTATTGTTAAAACTCTTTGATAAACCCACTAAAATAGGATATGTGTACACCCATTTCAAGCTTTTAGAAGGTTCACAGAACATAGTTATTATTTTGAAAAGTTTGGATGAACAGAGGGTCATAATTTCTGTGCTATAGAGAATACCAATGTGATTTTATAAACTTTAGATTGAATTTTTTATGTAAAATATAATCCAAACAACAGACAAGAAACATTATAACTACATGATAACTATCCTCAAACACTGACCATTGGGCGTCTATGGAGATAACCAAGGAGCAAGCAATTGTTATATGAGGCAGAGATGATGTCCATCTACAAACTTCTATCTTTTACCTCATAGTGGTCCAAATTATGTTTAGAATAACCTCAGTGGTAAAGACATTGTCACTTGTCACAAAACCCACAGAAATATGGGAATAGACTAAATTCGTCTGAAATAAGTCCCCAAACTTCTCAGTGATTGTCTTCTTGTTATGAAAACTGATTCACAGGATGCCTGCTCGTTGGGCAGCATTGTTTGTGTATATGTGATGACAGGAATTAATTGAAAACCTTCACAGAACCATATATTAAAATTGATATAATTGGTTTTCTGTCAGGACAGGATAGTACACTGTAGCTCTGCCTAGTTTCAATCTCATGGTGATCCTCCTGCCTCAACCTCACATGTATAGTCATTAACCATCATGCTCGGCTTCTTAAATTGTTACTTTCTCCTTCTGTGTATTTCCTCATCACAAATCATAAAGAATTTTCAGCAGAATTCAATTTCCCTAGAAATTTTCTATTATTAACTTACCTGGTTGAGTGTCAGTCCCTAAAATGGATTCCTGTTTAACTTTGATTTTTCTTTTTAATCTATAAATGAAGGCCTTTTGTTTGTGAAAGATGTGCAAGGCCAAGTGCATCTATGAGAGGGAGATCTGCATCTTGAAAGAAAAACAATGGTAGGTTAAGATCAAAGATCTTATACCTTGCTGTGTAAGGAGGTCATGCCACTTCAATCATAATAGACTATAGTTCTACTGAGATCTGTATGAGGGCTTAGGAATGAGACATGAGCACATTAAATATCTTCCTAACCTTCATCTCAACACTTCCATAATCTCTCTTAGTAAATACATGAAAATGATGATTTTGGAGTTAGTACAAAAATTTTTAGAAGATGTTGTTGTGTCAAATGAATAATAGCTTTGAGGGGAGGGGAAAATAGACCTTGATTCCAGAATACTAATTCTAAATAAAGATGAAAATAGCTAATTCTAAATATAGCTAAAAATAGCTGCTATATCAAAGGATGCCATGGATTTTTCTTTCATTCTGGAGTTGAACAATAAAAGAAAATCTGCACCAGCTTGAAATGAATGAGTCCAGGCAAAACAAACAAACAAACAAAACCAAACAAACAAAAACAAAAACAAAAATGTAGCATAGAGACCAACTAAAATCCTTCAGGGCTTGTTACCGCACTCAGTGGCATTAGTAAAACTTTGATGAGAATTTTAAACAATTAAGGATAAAAAGTGTGATGGAGCCACCATTGATTTTGACTTTTGCCGTTTTTTTTTTTTTTTTT
>JADRCC010374835.1:4080-17569 GCA_019843855.1 Hylomyscus alleni
GAACACTGTTTTAGATGGGCTCATATCTCTGAAATGGAATTTTAATCAGCATCTCCAAACATTACAGAGACATACTCATTTATTAATCATAGCCCTCATTTTCTTCAAGAAACAACTTAGTGAACATTTCATATGTTCATGCCTATTTTTGTGTGTATAAAGATTTAGCTGCTATCTTGAACCAATCTAATTTATGCTGCTCAATTTAGGATTTTAATTAATAAGATGCTTTCTCTTGATTTACATTTTCCTTCATTAATCATTCTTTGGCTTTAAAGAAAAAAATAACTGATATTCTTTGAAGATAGCTCTGTACTGTACAGCTAGCTGACTACATTTATGTAAGAAGAAAAGAAGACACAGAGGTGAGCACAATTTAGGTTTATAATTACACAGGTGATTGAATTATTAAGAAGATAGACAGAATCCTACTGGGATAGTTACACTTGCCTTCATCTTTCTCTTTCTCTACAAAGATGGTTCTTTGATGCTCTTGAACATTTGTTCCAACTAGCCCACTGAGCAGTTTGAAGCTTATTCAAAGGTCACAGTTTTTGGGCAAGACTTCATTCATTCAACCCAGATGGGCTAAAATACAAAGGAATGTAAATACTTCCAAGTTATAGCTGTGAGAGCCAAGATTTCCAGGCTGCTTCTCTTAGGCATTGTTTTAGCTTTGGAGAGCTCTGTTTGGAAATGAGAGTGATCCTCCAGAGGGCCTTGAGAGGAGGCAGAGTCACTGCCCTCTACAGCACAACAGAAACTTGGCCCTGGCCTCAGTGGAAAACTTTCTAAAGTGTTCTCTTAGATGTCATTGAGAAAAGTCGCTGAACTCAACACTTCCCTCCTGGCTTCAATAAGAGAGCTAAGAAAGTTAAGCTATTTAACCAAAGCTAGGCTTGGTTAATATTACATCAGCTACTTTTATCCTTCGTGAGCTACCATATTAGCTCTTGCTTGGACATATTCTACCGTGAAAGCTTCCAAAAGTCTTGCTCCAGTGTGTTCTATCCAATTATGTCTTCATTTCCCCTTTGTTGATTTCAGCTTTAGCAGATAAAAAGAAAAACCTTCCAGTAGTCAAGATTTTATAATATATTCTCTAGTTTGGGAAGTGAAATAAGAAGTAATAAAACTAACATCCATGCAAGTTTTAAAAATCAGTATTATTGGAGCAGACCTTGGGTGCGAACTCTTCAGCCAGTCCCACACACCCAGAGGAAGCTCTACTCCCAGGCACTCTAACACTCCCAGGATCAGAGGTGAGGAGGACACAACATCTGTCAACACCAAGAGTATCTGGGACCAGCTGGACTCAGGCACACAGGAACTCCACCCCTCAGTGGCACTGGTTCCTTATGGTCTGTCTGGGCCAGTGCTCTGAGCAGACTTTGGGCGCAAACTCCTCAGCCAGTCCCACAACACCCAGAGGAAGCTCCACTCCCAGGTGCAATCACAGGATCACAGAGACAGTTTGACTTTGAGGAGTTCTGATGCAACCAGGATCACAGAAAGGACAGGCTCCAGTCACATTTAGCCAGGGCAGGTAACACTAGAGATAACCAGATGGCAGGGGATGGGGGTTCAGGTTCGGGGGGTAGAGGCAAGAGTAAGAAAATAAACAACACAAACCAACATTACTTGGCATCATCAGAACCCAATTCTCCCACTATAGCAAGTCCTGCACACACCATCATACCAGAAAAGCAAGATTTAGATCTGAAATCACTTCACATGATGATGAAACATGACTTTAAGAAAGACATGAATAACTCCTTCAAAGACATACAGGAGAACACAGGTAAACAGCTAGAAGCCCTTAAAGAGGAAACACAAAAATCCCTTAAAGAACTACAGGAAAACACAATCAAACAGGTGAAGGAAATGAACAAAACCATCCAGAATCTAAAAAGGGAAATAGAAACAATAAAGAAATCAGAAAGAGAGACAACCATGGAGATAGAAAACCTAGGAAAGAAATCAGGAGTTGTAGATGCAAGCATCACCAACAGAATACAAGAGATAGAAGAGAGAATCTCAGGGGCAGAAGACACCATAGAAAACAGTGACACAACAGTCAAAGAAAATGCAAAAACCAAAAAGCTCCTAACTCAAAACATCCAGGATGCAATGAGAAGACCAAACCTAAGGATAACAGGTATAGAAGAGAGTGAAGACTCCCAAGGTAATGGGCCAGTAAATATCTTCAACAAAATTATAGAAGAAAATTTTCCTAACCTAAAGAAAGAGATGTCCATGAACATACAAGAAGCCTACAGAACTCTAAATAGACTGGACCAGAAAGGAAATTCCTCCCATCACATAATAATCAAAACACCAAATGCACTAACCAAAGAAAGAATTTTAAAAGCAAAAAGGGAAAAAGATCAAGTAGCATATAAAGGCAGGCCTATCAGAATTACACCAGACTTCTCACCAGAGACTATGAAAGCTAGAAGATCCTGGGCAGATGTCGTCCAGACTCAA
This sequence comes from Hylomyscus alleni, assembly GCA_019843855.1. Lineage (NCBI taxonomy): Eukaryota > Metazoa > Chordata > Mammalia > Rodentia > Muridae > Hylomyscus > Hylomyscus alleni. Next base: position 6,568 of record JADRCC010374835.1, read on the forward strand.
ACAATGCAAATGCTAGCCCAGACTACTATATCCAGCAAAACTCTCAGTTATCATAAATGGAGAAAACAAGATATTCCATGACAAAACGAAATTTATACAATATCTTTCCACAAATCCAGTCCTACGAAAGATAATAGATGGAAAACACCAACATAAGGAGCAAAACTACACCCTAGAAGAAGCAAGAAAGTAATCTTTCAACAAACCCACACAAACCTAATTCCACTTCTTACAACAAAAATAACAGGAAGTGACAATTACTTTTTCTTAATATCTTAATATGAAAATTAATATTATCAACTTATCCTTATCGATTGAAATCTGAAAATATGAAGAATTAGAAATTTGTTGACTGTCATCTAATAGTCTCTTTAATCTGGTAATTGGAGAAATAGGTCCAATATTGTACAATCCATATATACTTTCGGCTTGTTTGTACATGACAGTGTCCGGCTGTGTACAACAATAGGGTCTTGAAATGATGCTTGTCCTGTCTCAGCCTCTCTATTAGTAGTACTGTTTATTTCATGTTTCTACACTATACTATGGTTTTCAGGACAGCTTATATATTTCAAAATGATTTATACAGCCAAAAGAAACATAGACAATTAACTTGGGAGGTAGCTTGTGAGAGAATAACAAAGAGTGAGATTGAATGCTTTACTTGAAGTTTGTAACTATTTTATCAAGTTTGAAGAAGAGGACTTTATAAGTTACTCTTTCTCTGAGATGAATGCTTTTTCAAATCATCATAGCCAATGAACCAGATTCTTACCCACACCTCATATCTCCAAGCATTGTTCATTGAAACAGTTGGTTTATGACTTTATGGATAGACCATCTTAATACACACACCATTTCATAAATTAATGTAACCCGTTCTCTGTGGGTGGAGAATAAAGTTACTCACTCAAGTCAATTAACTTTGACCATAGCAGGAAGTCTGTATCCAAAAATCCTGCCTAAAATTTATTCCTTGGTGCAGTAGAACTGTCAACTCTTAGCTTAGCTATGATGGAAATAAAATTCTTTGGTGATGTGAGAGTCTTTGAAGTACAGCCTTATTACAATGAAATCCAATGTCTAAAAATTGTTATTTTGGGCTTGTACCACAGTAAGAGCCAATATTTTAAGCTCTACTAAATACAAAACAAACAAATAAACAAACAAAAAGACTTTATATATTTATGTTCATTAAAAAAAATACTAGTAGGAATGTATTATTTTAAAATATACAGTTAACATGTTTGGAGTTATTTAAAATTTATATTGAGAAAAATGTATGCATTTTCAGTATTGCTGCAGACAAGCATCTACATAAAAATGTTAAACTGATTGTTGTTTTATATCAAACAACTTTTATAATACTCATTTTTATTTTTATAATATTTTATACATTTTAAAGAATATAACAAAAAAGGTATTGTAGGTATTGAATGGGGGGTCTCTGGAAAGAGTTGGGGTGCAAAAGGGAAACAAGAATGTGATTTAATTCTATTTACTCAATATATGTTTTTAAATGTTAACAAATTCAGATAAATTGAAATCATGTATCTTTTTTCATCATAATTCAATAAAACTTAAATCAATAAAAATCAGTATTATTCAAGCTTAATAATATTATGATATTAAATTTTAAGTAAAAATGTGTAATATTAATATATTTTCCCCCCAAGTATCTGAAATCACATTTATAGGTTGTTTGGGAAAATCTGAGCCTGTGTTGGACACTGAGTATATAGTTCTCACTTATGAATTTCTCAGCTCACTGGGGTAAACAAACAAAAATGTTCCCCATAAAATTCTAAGATTAGTCCAAGTACCTAGTATCACCTATCTTCATTGCTATTATTTCAGTCTGAAAAACCAGTAAATCATAATTCCAAAGGACATTAGTTTATCAGCATGTATAGTACATACTGTTTACTAGTATCATGGCTATTGTTTCTTCAAAAACAAACCATCCTCAATTTACAATTATTCAACTTACAATTTTTTTATTTTATTTTAGAACAGTGAAAATGTGATGTATATTCAGGAGAAGTCATCCTTTGAACTATCCATGATGTTCCTTTACCAGGTCAATGCTATCTATCTCATAGGTTGTCAGTGGCAGCAGTCAGACATTTCCACATGGTCAGGATGTAGATGTTCAGTGCTCTCTAGAGAACTCAGTTGTTACCCACGCTCTTTGGTAAGATAGATGCCTTACATGCACTTCTGACATTTTTGATTTCTTGACAGGAGTGGATCTTGGGACAGAATCCCACTGTGAGTAGAAGAGAATCTGCATATCAACTGCTTCTGACAGAGACAATTATTTCCAGAGTTGGTCATTGACTCTATTATCCTTGAGATATTGGCAATGATTTCAATAGAAACAGGGATAATGGAAGATAAGTCATATTTTCCAGGAAATGCTCATCTCTCTTGCAGGATTCTTGAGGGAATTTTGATGTCTTGTTATGAAGAGTAATGTCTGAAGGACCATAACTATCCAATGGAAGCATAGATTCCCACTGACAGTTCTTGCGAATTAATTTTCTGGCTCCGGATAACCCTGATGCACTAGGGAAGTCACACACTTCCCTAGTCTTCAGTGGGCAGAATCCCAGTGTTAGTGGAAGAGTCCTGCTCGCTATGTCAAAACAGTTATGAAATAGGACCAAAACCAATGAAGGTATTAACAACGGATATACGTCCATTTAAAATAGTGTTTAGACTCTGATTTATGTAATAAGAGAAATTTTCCATCTTACAGTTTAGATGATTTATCTAATTTCTACGCAGGCAGTTATAGTAACTGCCTGTGTATATAGTGTGTATAGTATAGCTCTGTGTATATTTCAGGTTATCATCTTGTTTCTTGTCTTGTGGCAGTCCACAGGACACTCTGGTCCCTGAAATGCAAAAGGAATACAGTAGTTGTCCTGAGTCCTGGGCTTCACACTCCTGTCAGCAACCTTATGCAGAGACTTTTGTTATTAAAATGAAAACATTTTTACTGAAAATCAGCTAGAGTCTTGGAAGGCCTTGGAGTGTTCACTCTATGAGTCAGTTAATGTGACAGACATGAGTGAATAATAGACGAAGTGAATAAGGAGAGGAAGAAGAATTAGGGGGTGAGTATCAAGAGCTGAGCCAGCATGAGTGAAAAGTGGATCTTCAAGCCTTGGCTTTATCTGAAGCCATAGTATAGAAATATCTCCTCTGTAAGTGAAATCACGCTGTAAGAGTATTCACATGTGAAGCCCTTAGAATGAGCCTCTTCCAGGGCAGAGACTATTATTAGTATCCTGAGCAACATGAAAACACTTTAGTCAATGCCAGCCATAAATGATCTTAATTCTATAGATGGTGGTGCAGCTACCATATCCCCTTGCCTCATGACTTCATAGCCACCATGTTTTAGTGAAATGAGTTACTAAGCTGTGGTCAACAAACCTACTGAGATTCCAGGCATCTGAGTGTCTAGCTCCGACAGCTGCAAACGATATACAATACCTGAAGATTTTGTAACAGTCATTACTGACTTGGGTATTTAATGTTATGTAAGTTTATCTTATTTTAGAGTGTTCTCATTCTCTTCCTTATTTTTTTTTTTTTTTTTTTAAAAAAAGCAGCTGTGGAACAATGTTGTTATGTTCTGGCTAGAGTAGCCTCGAGCATGTCCTGACTACATTAGGGACACACTGAGTGGACAATATCCTCTACTTTTGTTTAAATTCATTCTTGACGTCTGCACACTGATATACCTGTACACCTCTAAGAAGTGTCCCTGTCATTCAGTGGCACATGTGTTAATATTCTCAGTTGGTGCTTCAGTCTCACCAGCTTTATACTGAGAGGAGATGAGGGCTGATCAGTGAACAGTTCTTGAAGGAGACTGTTTCAGACTAGTTTACCACCATCTTGGTTTCATTTCCCTGGGATTGTACAGGCTGTGCCTACTCTGAATTCTAAGTTAACCAAAGAATATAAGTAAGAAACCATTTTAATCTCTCAGAAATGTTTTGTAGTTTCTATAGGGACATGTGCTACAACTTAAGTCTAAGGGAAGCTGTCTGAGCCTGCTTTATACGGAAAAGCAGCACAGAGTAAAATCAGTTCAAAAGATCCAGCTGCTCTTGGATTCCATGTGGTAAACACAGCTCACAGACCCAAGATTGTATCACCTCTGGCTTCCTAGTCCCTAAATCACATCTTCTGCGTCTGCCCCAACAAATGAATATTCTGACATTCCACCTAAATTGGGATAGCTCAAGTCACTTAGAGCAGATAATAAAATACAAACAGCTTCAGTTTTTCAACTTAGTGAAACTATATAGTTTTGAAAGAGTGTGTGTGTTCTTTAATGTGGAAATTTTTATGGCTATTATTTGAGGAAATCAGTTATTTATTGGTGGTTATAATTCCAGGAGATCCATACATCAAAAATAAATAACAAAAATAGCTTCCTTTTCAACTTCAACCAAATGAGTTTAATTTGCATGCACCCAAAGTCCTGAGGACTTTGTTGTAGGCAGCAGCAATTCTGCCCAACATCAAAGACACCAGAGATCAAAACAGAATCAAGCTCTGAAGCAGGGAGTCTCTCACTTCCAGTCTTAACAGGCATGTTTGTTTCCTCTTTTGGTGTTGGTCAGTTCAAGGCAATATCAAAGTCTGTGGATGCTACTAATGTCTGAATGGCTCCATTCTAACCTTGGAAGCGGCGACCACGTGGAGAGCCTGACAGGAGAGGGAAAGCCTGCGGTCTCTGGAAACTTGAAGCCATAACGTGTGCAGCTATGGACTTCCATAGCGCCTCATTTTCTCTCTGGAAGGGACTACAAATTGCTGTCGCAGGACAGGACTTATGTGGTCTTGCTTTCCCTTCCCTTTCAATTTGTTTTGAGCATGTGATCGACATGAAAACCATAACTGTCCTTATTGAAGTTGCCTGAGGCAAAACTGGGGTGGGGAGGAGAGAGCGCTTGGGCAGGGTTCTATCATTTGTTCCGCAGGCTGGTTTGACTATCCTTGTTTTGTTTTCACAGAGGGGGAAACCAGAGCCAATCAAACAGTAAGCTTCTGGCTGTCTTAAAAGCAGGCCAGGGTAGCTTAAGGGACGCTAACACTTTCAAAGATCATTTTTGTGTGCGAGACAATGATTGAAGGCAGCATAGAAAAGAACACAACGGGATTCAATTCACCAGACAAAAGGAAATTGTACAAAGTTTAATCCATTCCCATTACAGTCTCAAGATTGTAATCTCTTTGGATGCTAAGCCTAGGAGTGAATTTTTCCCCCCTGACAATATGCATCATCAAGTTGCTTTCGAAGTAGTTCTGTGGGCTGGAGGGAGGCGGCTCAAGTTATATAACATGCAATTTAAGATAATGGCCTTTGAAAAGGAAAAATTAATATAAACAGAGGAGGCCAACAAAGTCTCAGTCATCTCGAAGGTGGTTTCAGTCACCACTGACATGAAACAATATCCCCCCACCGAGCCCACACGATGTTTATTATCGTTTAATTTCTTGCTTTCTTATCATAGTGTCGCAGGGATGGCAAGCTCTGTTATGACTACAATTGGTAGAAAAATGCATTCATCGGAGTGAGTAACGAGATTCAGAAGTGGAGCTCTCTCTCCTAACCTTTGGAGGCTTTTAAACATTCTACCAGAAGCATTAGCAGAAAAACGGAGCTATAGCGTTTCCATAATTATCCCAGCAATGTCTTTGTTCTTGTAATGATAGAACCCATACTTTCAATTTGCAGTGCTTAATAATAGCAGCTGTCTTGTCTGCTCAACTGTGGGGTTTTAGGGCTCCCATAATTATTCATTTTCACGCACTTGACAGTGGGTGTTTCCTTGAAATATTTCAGGCCACATCCCAAGAAGGAATTGCAAAAATCCTTTTAAGGGTTCTGCTATACATAACAATATTGAATTATGCATTAATAAAACAAAGTTAATTGACTCAGAGGTACCTAAACCCTAATTAGCAGTATACCTCAGTACTGAGACCATCGAACACACGCACAGAGGCCAGCATAATGACTATATCATTAATGCATGAGGGTGGGCTGTCTCTCAGCCCTAAAACCACTCACTTTGTTCTTCATCCTTTGCACACTTTTTCCTCATCGAACCTCCTCTACAACTTTTCATTTTCTTCTTTGTCTTCTTTTTTAAACATGCATTGGAATCATTTCAATAGATGTGTATTCATACTCCAGAAATTCTGTTTTCTTTCACCCTCTCCTCATATTTCTAAATAAAAGTTATTAATGACTATCTGAAAAGTATTTAGGGGAAAAATCTATGCACTCTACAGATAATGCAGCGGGCACTCCATCCTTCTGATATGCATGGAACTAATTACAATGATAAATAAAATATGAATATGTGGTGGAAACAGGGTAAATCACTTTGCACTATTGTTTGTTCTACATGGAAGTATTGCTTCATAGTGAGAATCCAGCCCACGCTAGTGTGTCATCACTGACAGCGATAGTCTTTAGTTTACGTGCACAAATTGCTTTTTTTCTGACTGTGTTTATATGTGCCAAGAGAGTGGTTCTAAGGACAAGGGAGGTGGTTTTATGGACCAGCCTAGAGAGATGCTGCAGGAGGTAATTGAAAGAGAGAGGGTTTTATTACATAATAGGAGCTGCTGCACATGTGTGTGGTGTGGGAGTAGGTACAGGGAAGGTGGTGCTGTCAGGCATTTATGGGATATGCCCAGGATAGTTCCACTAGAATATGGAGACTCTTTGTTGGTCCTTTCATTAAAGGATTTGTCTTAGTTGTAGGATAGAGGAAAGATGTTACATGTAGATCATATTTTACACTTATAATAAATAATTCATTCTAATTTTTAAACAAAAATGGATTATATATTTTCATTAGTACAAAATTAACACATTAATTAATCTATTATTAAAAACTTTTTAAAAAATGTATATGTCTTTGCTACTCTTATATGGATTTTATTAATTAACAATGGTATGAAAAGACTTATACTTTTCTTATTTATTGGTAGTCACTGAATAATTAATTAAATTTACCTTTTGATCTGTTCATTTCTTTTTAAAGACTGCGATGCATTTTTGTTAAATACTGATTTACTATTCTTTGCTTGAATAGGTAAGTTTAATTTTTTTCCTCATTTAGTTCTGAAATTGGGGCTTAAAATAGTCCACAGACAATACTATTTATTTATCTAAGTACTATTAAATGACCTAGAAAATACTCCTCATTATATATAGACAGGTGTGGGACTAATTTCTGGCACACATCAGAGTCCACTTGAAAAGCAGATGTGTTTGACCCTCCACCTAGTGCACAGCTTCATTCCTCAAAAGATGGAGTGAGGCCAGCTCTGTAATCACACCTGGAGAATTCTGACTCCAAGTACTGCTTCTCTTCACCCATCACTTTGACTTCTAGCTGTATAACTTCCTTTTTTTACAATTTCTACACCCATCTACCCTTCGAACAGACAGGTAAGGAGTATGTATGTAGCCCTAGCTTCATGATCAGCAAGTTCTCAAGACTATTGATTGAGCGGTTTATTCATGACATGGGTCAATGTCAAATATGACCTATAAAAACTGATGTGTCCTGACAGACTGTTGAGTTTGCAGGTCTGAGCAAACCTTTCTGAGAATAAGGCTGGTTACGATATGAGCTGTGTACCACATCCTTGGATGTGGTGGCCACAAAGGTTCTTGTGCCTACAGATTACAAAGGAAGCCAGGAATGTAGGAGTACCTCCTCAATGGTGGAAACGACTGTTTCCCATCCAGAAGCCTGTGAATAGATATAGAAATGACTTGGTGACTGCACTATCCATGTAGGCTCACCTAAATCTTCCACAATATTTATCCCAGACTCTTCCTCTCTAGATGTTTATTTTTAGCTCCTAGCCAATAGAACCCATTCTTAGGGGCAATGTCATACGTATCTTATGGCTTGCTGATCTCTATGCTATTTCAGTTGGAGACCAAACTAGATTCTAAGCCTATAAGCTATAGAACCTATCTTTAATGTCACTGGTACTTGGCAAAGGATTTTTTTTTTTTTTTACATAGTCACACCTTAAGCTTTATTGTGTACCCAGAATTGGAATGATTGTTGCCTGGAAACCTGGAATGGGAATGACTGTTGCCTGGAAACCTTTCCCCCAAATCGTACTGCGTTTAAATATGTCGGCAATAAACTCCCCAGCATCAGACTTCTGAAGTTTGATTCTGTCTGACTAAGTCAAATCGGACTGAGTTTTCATTTGCTTCTCTTTACACTTCATTCCCCTGCCTGCCGTGATGCTTGCAGAGACCCCTGAACTGGAGTATTAAAATCACCACCAGCCAGATCTGCTCAGTCTGAAGTTTCTGCTGGGCAGCTGATACCGAATGCCCACACAGTGCACCGTACAAGTGGGGAGAGCCGCCTCCGAACTGGTTGGAGAGACAGGCTCACATTTGGGAATGACATGAAATAAAATAGAATATTCAAATTCTTGGAGTCTGAAGAGTCAGGCTTCAACTGGTAAACTTCAAGATAGATACAAGTAAAAATAAGAAAGTAAAAAAATAAGGAAAGCCACCAATCTTGGCTCCTATGACCCACTCAGGTTAATCATGACAAAGAATCAATTTTAAGCTAAAAATCTCCCAAAACATTTGCTGTCACACCAGCTTCAGGAAGTTTATTTCAGTTTAATAAAAATGTATGTTTATCATGTATATGGTCCAAAAATTGTGTGAAATGTTGGAACTAAAATATTGAGGAAAACAGCAGACTTTAGGAGCTTATGATTGGGCAAGAAAATGAAACCATTAAGCACAATTATAACCATGGGTAATTTAAGTTGTCCCAGAACCAGATACAGTGGAGAACAAAAACTCAGGTGTGTATAATGGCATATCTGGGAAAACTTCCCAAGCAAAATTGTATCTATGGACCATAGGCCATGCTTAACCTACAAAAGTTAAGAGAGAGGAAAGAGAGGGAATAAAAGCAAATGTAAAAAGTATACCAGCATGTGATATAAATATATATATATACATATGTATACATATTTCTTTTTCAGAGACCTATATATGACCATACAATGTATAAAGTTGTGAGAAAAATGAGTCTGGAGTGATAGGCTTCCTCTCCATGTACTCTGTTGAAAGTTAGCACATGATTCAGATAACAGCCATGGCAACTACTACTTTAGGGACTACACCACTTGTACAGGACTTCTCTAAGAATTTGCACCACAGTTCTTAGGTGCACAGAGTTCTTGATCTAAATTGCTGGCCCATGCTCTTATAGATGTTCTTGGAAAGCAAGAATTCTTGGCAGTATTCAATTCTTCTTGACCCTGGGTAAATTATGACGGGAGGTGATTTTTCTGGTGTAAGTGTTGGTCTAGGGTTTCTTGGTAAATTTCTACTGAACTACTGTCAGGTGACACACCCACACTGAGTCATTCCAAACTGTATGTTTTAAAGTCAGCTATTTCCACTAAAGTCAGGGGTTTTCACGTATCCCCCTGTTGAGCCTGTGAGCAATAGGCAATAGGCATTTGCCTATATTTCTTATTCCTTAAGGAGTGTTTCCCCATGTTAGGCACACAATAAGGTTTTGAAATTCCACTGCTTTGGAAGCTTACTGTGTTTGGTAGGCAATAGTTGCCCCACCACAAAATAAATGAATAAGTAAACACAGATATAAATCCATGCAAGGGCTGACAGCCTGCTCCTAGGGTTCTACAACTGTTGACAGAAAGTCAATGTATAGTGGTTCTGGAAATCAAGACCCTTGAGCTAAACTTTTCTTTGCCTTCTAGATAACTTGAGTTTCTGCTGTCATGGGGACAATGAAAAGAGATATTCTCACCTTGTAAATTCCTCCATGGGTCAAGAACATATGTGCCATATGTTCACTCAAATGCTAAATCCTGCTCCGATGCATTTGACAGACTGAAGACAGCTAACTGACAGTGAATGGTACAAATAAATTCCTTGTATGGTGATTGTTTATCAGTCTTCAAACTGCATTCTATTTAGAACCACATTGGAATAAATGCACCTATATGTTGAAAGCTGATAACATACACAACAAGGAAAGGAAGATCCCTCAACATATATCAAGGTTCAAGTACTTCTTTTAGGACACAAAGATTCCCTTTGGTTTAAATTTAATATGTGGTTTACATATTTGTTGTTTCTAGTCTTCTACTCCAGATTCAAGAAACATCCTTTTAAATATTTATTATCACCTTGGCTACTGTACCAAATCTTATTATTGGTTTTTAAAATTTATATATTTATAAATTAAGATTATAAATTTATTGTCACTAAAAAAAATCAATGGCTTTATTTTAAAAATTCGCCTAAGTTCCATTACAGTGAAGATCTCTTTGACCTTTCCAATTGTTTTGGATATGTAGACCTGACTTATGGCAAGCAAAGTGGCTCTGAATGGTTATTGAAATATACAGACTCAGGGTGCTTGCTGGAGGATGGTATAGATTCTGTGAAGCAGGTGTTTTATAGTTCTTCTTGGGCACTTGCAACCCCTCCCCTTTTGCCTATAGGAGAAGATCAAGTAATGTTCTCTTGTCCTTTCAGTCCAGTCTTGGCTGTGTAGATTCATCTGAGAAGTCTATGCTAGGAGCCTCAGGTACTGAAAGCCCCTCTTAGAAGTCTGAGCTGGGTTCCAATGAGTTTCCTTTATAGCTTCATTTGCTTTCCTCCAAGACTTGCTAAAGGGTGAAGGTATTTCTGTCTTTCTAGTTAAGCCACCAAACAGTGTGCTTGGCACACATCAATAAAACTCATGCTTAATCAAATGACTTACTTATTTCATCTTAAAGTTATATTTTTATTGATAATTATTTGTGTACATATGTGGGGGTGGATGGATATGTACACCTGAGTGTAGGTGCTCCCAAATACCAGAGGTGCCATATTCCTCTGGAGCTGGAGTTACAGGCCATTGGGAGGTGCCCAGTGCAG
>JADRCC010374947.1:0-17271 GCA_019843855.1 Hylomyscus alleni
GTATGAATAAGTGGTGAAATTTTGTTCCATTCCAAAATATAAAACAAAGCAATGTTAGGTGAGATAAAATGGAGATCACTACATTAAATAAAATGAGCCAGTTGCAGAAAAAAATTGATTTTCTCTACCATGTTAATTATGTATTAAAAGTTTGAGATTAGACATAGAATTTGTGAGTGGATGGGGCATAGAAAAGATAATGGATATGTAAAGAGTAAAGGCAAAGGGGGAGATGATCTTCTGCATTGGATTTGTATGTTAAGAGTCACAGAGGAGGAATTGGTCATGGAAATGTGATAACATAACACAGATAATGTATCATAACATAAAGAGCAATAATGCAGCTCACTCTATTTGCTAACACAATATTAACTAAATTTTACCCCTTACTGGCATTGTAATATGTGCTGCTGCAAGCCACTTATTAACTGCTCATGTAGAGCTATGGATTAAAATTACCACTGACTATTTCTGCTTCCATTTTGTATTTTAAATGATTTGGTTCTTCTGTTTTTCATTTCACCTTTAGTCAGATAAGGGTAGTAGTGCGTTCTCAATTTTCTTCCCATGTTTTTAATCTATCTTAGGACAAATCTCATTCAATTGACATTCATTTATTAAGCAAATGATTAATCCCATGGAAAAATAAATAATATATGCAGTGTTCAATGACAATAACTGTATACAAGAATTCCTTTCAACTCAAAAATCAAAGAAAACATTATGTTATGTGCCATTATAGCCCTGTCATATGCCAGATCTTCATAGAGATAAAACCAAGAGTATTTTAATGTAGATACTAATATTATTCATTACATTTAACATTCCTTAGTACAGACTAAAATTTACATCAGGAATTCAAAGGTAATTTCTTACTTACAAGTGCAGTTGTATCACAAAAATTGACAGATATAATAAGATAAACAAATAAAGGTAAGTATTATCAAGCAATGATGCTATTAATCTTCAGGGATATCTTAGACACAGTCTTTCCAGTATCCTAGGATAAAATTCTATAATTTCTAGTTAGTATAAAAGCATGTGTCAGAGAAATCAGTACTATAGACTTTCTTGGTATATCCTATACTTTTGATTAAATATCTAGCACTATAAGATTATTTAAAATGACAACAAGAAACAGGAATATTGTATATATCTAGATATATTATAAATGAATATTTCACATGAAGTGAATTGGTAAAATGATTTTTTTATAAAAGTATTATTTTCTCAAGAAATACGTAATTTGGATGTGAAAAGAGTTAAAGAGTTTGGCAGAAAAAAATATGTAAAGCTCCAAACTATGTTAGTGCCAAGATTACATCAAATAAGGGTGATAAGAGAATGTGAAACCCATTGGAAAAATGAGTATTCTAATACAGTCAATGTAGGCATTGATGAATGAAGAATCATTTAGTAGTAAAAATATGTATAATTGCATGGTTCAATTTTCATTTACCTTTTCAATAGATATGCATTCCACTCACATGTGAAACTACCCTTTAATAGTGATTTTTGTATAGATAATAATTTAACCTCAAGTTTGCAAGGTAAACATTCATTAGTGTTTGATAATATCTCAAATTCTAAACTTCTGTTTTTAAGCTTCAAAATTTATGAGGTCTGTGAGAAAAGTGGCAAGGTTACTGTATAATATCTAGCATGGATTTTAATCACTTGAACCCCAATTCTTTCAGGCTTCATACTGTATTCAATGTTTGTCTATTTGGAAGAAAGTACAGCCATGTTGCTTTCTGAGAGGAAGATGCTAGTGCTCTGCTGTTGTCTGTATCATTATTCTTCCAATGCAACATAGACAAGCTATTGTCTACTCCCCTGGAAACATTGTATACTTACCGACTTTCTGTAACTAGATGTATTTCATTCCAGCCACCTATTGTATCTGAAATATAAATTCAAAAGAAATCTCTCAAGAAGGTCAGGAAGTTCAGCTTACAGCATATGGTAAAAGATTTAATGTCAAGTGAGGGAAAAATACAGAGCTGAAGATTAAACAAAACCTCCTCCCATATAAGTAGAGAAGATACTGAAGTGATCAATTGACATTCATTTATTAAGCAAATGATTAATCTCATGGAAAAATAAATATTGTATGCAGTGTTCAATGACAATAACTGTATACAAGAATTCCTTTCAATTCAAAAATCAAACAAAACATTATGTTATGTGCCATTATAGCCCTGTCATATGCCAGATCTTCATAGAGATAAAACCACTTTAGTGGAGTGCCACAGCCTTTCTCGCCCAGCAAGAAGGACACGACCATGAACTCTTCCTTAAGCAGTTTATTCAGGACCTTGTTACATGCTTTATCTTCTACTTCTAGCTAGCTAGCTTCTTGGTGTTACAAGCTTATTCCTTGTTGCTCTACTCTCCTCCTTCTGGCTAGCCCCTTGATGTTACATGCTTATCCTCCTACTTCTGGCTAGCTCCTTCTCCTCCTCCTAGCTAGCCCCTTGATGTTACATGCTAGTTCTACTCTCCTCCTACTCTTCTCCTAGCTCCTGGGGAATGCCCATGGACCTAAATACCTTGTGCCCGCCAACCCTTGCAGGCCATGTGGGAACAGGAGATAGGTCACACAATGCGGAAGCAGCCAGAGGCAGCAAGAGTAGCCAAGTTAGGACTTGATTATCTCAAGAGAGCACTCGCTTTTGGGCTAGTGGAAGGCAGGAACCAGCGTCATCTCAGGGCATGGCACCTTGCAACTCTCTACAATTATCTCAAGAGAGCACTCGCTTTCGGGCTAGCAGAAGGCGGAAGCCAGCGCCATCTCAGGGCATGGCACACTGCAGCTCTCTACAAATACCCCTTTTTTGTTTAGAAATAAGTGTCTGCCAGCACTCAACTCACACCTCTTGGCCCAAGAGAGAATCCTAGACACAACAGTCAAGCCTGTTACTGAGTACATGCACAGCAAAGCCCACTAAGGCCCAAGGTAAGCTGGTATCACTTGTTGATGCAGCCTCTGTCTTAGGCGACCTGTCGGCCTGGCCCTAAATTGTTGTAGGCCAGTGGATGGAGGAGTAGACACAGGGGGTCGCTCTATTCTTTGGTGCAGTGCCTTGCCTTGCACCCTGAATGTGATGATCATATGCACATGGCGACCAGCCATACTTGGGGAGACTGTCCTGCTTCAATGGCTGTAAATGCTTACACTATCATGGCCTCATCACACTTTTAGGTGAACCTAATCTTGCACATACACCACAAGCCCACAGGGGAGACTAGCAACAAGAGACTTGTCAAAGCCCCTATTCCTGTCCACTCTTTCAGGTGATTCATGGTAGATCCACTCGTGTAGAATTCACTGTGGCGATCGACAAACGCAGCTGTTCCATCATCTCTTCAAACTCGGCAGACCAATTGCCTAGAAGATACTGAGACAATCTGCGAGATAAATTAGCAGCCTTGGTGAAGTTCTTATACTGCCAAATGGATTAGCAAAATTGTAATCATAAGGATCTTGACCAGTAAAATTATACCCAGGGTCTGTCTGATTAAACACAGTATCCATTCCAGGGGAAAAGGTAAAATACCCCTTTTTGGCCCACATAACTTTCTTAGACTGACACCCAGTCCAGGGCCAAAATCCATTATCCCCTCTGGAACTCATACAATGAGGAGCCCATCTGGGTTGTTTGGGCACAGTCCCACCGTCCATCTTTCATGCAAGCCGCTTGCATAACAGCTGCGGCTAGGCCCGCATTAGTTAAGAGGCCCCCGAGCTCTCTGCAGACTTTCATCCAAGCTTCCATTCCCTTATTCTTATACGGGGTGATATCTACACTCTTTAGTGCACTGTTCATAAACTAGCTGTTTGATTAAGGGCATCGCTTGATCAGGATCACCAAAAATCCTTCCAGCAGCCTCCACCATCCTAGCTACAAAATCTGAAAAGGGTTCCATGGGGCCTTGAATAATCTTTGTTAGGTTGCCTGATACCTCTTCTTTATTGGGGAAAGATTTCCATGCTTTAATAGCAATCTGATTCACCTGCTCAAAAACCTGCAAGGGATAGCCTGTTTGCTGATTGGCAAACCTAACTTGACCCAACAACATATCCCTATCCCAGGCTGGATTGCCTGCAGCTTGATTTGCAGCTGCTTGCTCATTAGCAAATTCTATTAGGAATGCTCTCCAATCAAGATATTGGCCTGGGGAAAGGCACGCTTTTGCAAGCCCACCCCAATCACTAGGAGTCATGCAATGTCTGTTCAAAGCTTCCACCTGTGCTATGGTGAAGGAGGCTTTGAGCCCATAGGTCCTCACTGACTCTATTTCTTTATGTTCTTGAATTCCAGGGGCTCATGATACCTCTGCCTCTGTAGGTTTTGAAAAACAGGGCAGCACAGCTCCCTCCTAACTTCCTTCCAGATCTCTGGACAGAACGAGGTGGTACAAGCCGATCTGCCACCTCCGCCATCAAGCGGGTTATAGGGTGGCAGCACGGAGGCGAGCAAGGGCCCAGCCGCCATTTCAGGTGCCTCCTCTTTCTTCTTCTGCTTTCTAACCTTTACCTCCTCCATTTTCTTCACCCGTATTCCTAGTTCCTCGTCATCCTCACTGCTCTCCTTTTTCTCCTCATCTTTGCTTTCTAATTTCACTGACCTCTGTTCCTTACAGCAATATACAAAAACAAATGACAGCAAAAAACAACCCACAATAATCAGGTTCCTCAACACTGCAAACCACAGTGTGGCTGTAAAAATTTGGCGAGATTCCAACGCACCCATACTTTCATTTTTCAAACAAACATCTAAATTAATTTCTCCACCCACTTTCTCATTCCGCTCACCACGAAAACCTTTAACTTGCTCCAGACCAGAGACCTTATTGACCGAATTACCTCAGGACCTTCTTGACCTCATATCCCCGAGGCTTTCCCCTTGTCTTTTCCCAAGGGCTCAGTTCTAATGTACCTGGAACTTACCAGCTGGCTTCCCTGACTGCAAAAGGTTCTGAGCCGTCCGCAGGAGAGGACTTCCCTGTATGGGCCACCAGACTGCCGCGGCCTTTCTTGCCCAGCAAGGAGGACACGACCACGAACTCTTCCTTAAGCAGTTTATTCAGGACCTTGTTACATGCTTTATCTTCTACTTCTTCTAGCTAGCTAGCTTCTTGATGTTACAAGCTTATTCCTTGTTGCTCTACTCTCCTCCTCCTGGCTAGCCCCTTGATGTTACATGCTTATCCTCCTACTTCTGGCTAGCTCCTTCTCCTCCTCCCAGCTAGTCCCTTGATGTTGCATGCTAGCTCTACTCTCCTCCTACTCTTCTCCTAGCTCCTGGGGAATGCCCACGGACCTAAATACCTTGTGCCCGCCAACCCCTGCAAGCCACATGGGAACAGCAGATAGGTCATACAATTCGGAAGCAGCCAGAGGCAGCAAGTATAGCCAATTTAGGACTTGATTATCTCAAGAGAGCACTCGCTTTCAGACTAGCGGAAGGCGGAAGCCAGCACCATCTCAGGGTGTGGCACACCACAGCTCTGTACAGTGGAGTGTCTCTCTATATATGTATCTATATGTATACACACACACACACACACACACACACACACACACGGAACCAACCAATATAATTTGATTTACAGCTCAGTCCAGAAGAAGGGACCTATACCTGATATTACTTGGGTGACTAAGAATCTGATTTTAAATAGCCCAGGAACCTAGAGTAAAAATATATGATTGTCCCACCTACCCCAACACAAAACAAAACAACAGGTAGCAATAAAATTATTCCTTTTGACATTCTGCTATATTCATTGATCAGTTTCTTACCCAGCCATCATCAGAGAAGTTTTATCTAAAGGCAAATGGCTCAAATACAAAGTCCCACAGTCAGACGTTCTGCAGAAATTGAGAGACCTAACACTCAGACCTAAATTGTACATTTCACTCAGAGAACCATGTGGAAGAGGAATTGTAAAGAGTGTAAGATCTAGAAGGAATGTATGTTGTCAATGAACCAAGGCCCTCTAAATCAACATGAACAAAGGTTAGATGAACTCATAGAGACTCAGGCAGTATGCACATTGTTTTCACAAATCTGCACCACTTGGGACTCTAGAGGTCAAAGAAGTAGACACTTGACTCTACATCAAAACCAGAAGGAATCCTCAATTGATAATCACTTGCCAATGAAAATTTAGTTTTCTTTAATATAGTTTCACTGAGGAAAAAAAACTACTCTTAAGGGTATGCTGATTGTCCAGCTGTAGATGGAAATCAAAAATTTACTCAATAAGATCTTTGGAAGTTCATTGTCTCATAATATTTTATAATACCTGCTTGCTTGATTGTTTTTTGTTTTAATTTAATCATTTTAAAATTTTATAATACCTATAGATAACATGGCTTTCAGTTTACTATTTTATTTTATTTTATTTTTTTAGTGATCTTCAGGATTTATTTAGATAAGAAAGCTGTCGATTTCAACAGGAGGGGAAAAGGAAAATTAAAAAAAATCTATAAAAAAGTGGCTCCCAAACCTTGACCCCCTTAGCACTGCACAGGGTGCTGCTTATGTCTTGCTTGTCCTTCAAAAACCAGCCAGACAGCCTAAAGAGCTGGTGCGGTGTGTGCTTTAATTCCAGTGTGAACTGCACTATGCAAAAGGCACAGAGACACATTAACATGCATCAAAACTGACAGCCCCACAGTAGTGAGTGTATAAAGTTTTGCAATAAGCACAATCTGTGACCTTGGTCCTATGGTCCTGGTGGGAGGACAGCAGTATCTACCAAGTAGTGTCGTCTCATTGAGGCTGCTGACAGCAGGAGCATCCTGTGAAGGCACAATGTCAACCACCTGCTAGTGAGGCACTGAGTGACAGAACGAGTCCCTGTACAGGCTGCTCACTTCCACACTGGCTCACTCAGTGTTCCTCTTGATAAAACTGAGGTTGAGCCCGAGCTCATCCTATAGCTAAATTTGAGAGGACAGTGGAAGAAGTTTCTTACAAAACTGTCATTTCAGCTTTAGTGATTTCTAAAAATTGCTAGGTTTTATAAAAATGTCTTCCAGTATATCAGTGAGTCTATCAGACAGTGGGACTTCATGTAAACTGTTAGGTGCCACTGGTGGGAAGGAGCCCCGTAATGCAGTGGCCAGTCACATGCTTAGGCTGTGAAATGCTTTGGTGAGGACTGCATAGATAGGAACACTTTCGGAAGATGTGTGGTGCCTTCGGCGCAAAAGTGATGGGGCTCAGTGGCACAGAGTTTCTCAAGAGTCATCTTTAACTTCAGTAATTCTGTCGATAGATTGAGGATTTCAGCAACAAGGTTCAGTATCTCTGCTTCAGATACCAGCTGTTTTATGGATGTGTGTGCACTGTTCATGACAACATGGAGGTTCTGCAAGGCCACATCATTGTTCTGCTTCACCACGGTAAGGCTGGCACCATGGCCTGACCGCAGGGCTTCATTTTCTCGCCTGAAGTTTGAGAGCTGTGCCTGAAGCAAATTTATTTCTTGTTTCAGCTTCAAGACATGATTTTCTGCTTTTACAGCCCATTTGGTCATTAGTTCGAGGTTCTGTTCGACTTGCTGGACTACTGACTCAGGGTCATGTAAGTCACTCTCCTCCTTGATCATCTTCGCCTCCAACTTCCGTTCAAGCATCCTTCCTCACCATTTCTGTTTGAGTTTTAGAGAGGCTCTGAACCTCATTTAGCTTTCTTCTGAGCTTAGAGTTTTCATCTTTCAGTGCTTCATAACTTACCTGCAAAGTCTGGAAGTGTCTGTCCCCTAGGGATTCTTCATGAGTCACAAAGTCTGCATTAGGACTCCCAGCTGGAGATGCTGAGGAGATCCTGGAGTCAGCCTCACTCAGTGTACATGGGGGCAAAGACTCAGGACCTGCCAGCTCTGATGCGTTGGAAAAAAAGGAAAGGCAGGTGCCACAGGGCAATGAGTTCTGTGTGGCTCTAGAGGAATGAGTCTGCTCCACGGCAGATAGCAGGTGGGCTCAATTCCATCCATCTTCTTCATCCTCCTCAAGGTTGCTGGCTCTTGTTGGGCCTTAAAAATTGGCTGCTGATATTCCAGGCCATATCTCATGGGCTGGGAGGCAGGGGAGCTATGATCTAGTCCCAGTGGGTGCCTTGAGGTTTCCTAAAAACAGTGGAGAGAAACACTGCAGATCGGAAATCAATGCTTAGCCTTTGCTATGCTCCCACAAAGAAGGCCCATCTCGTCTATCAAAAGGGGCCAAGCAGCCGTTCTACCCATAGCCTCTCCAGCAGTAGCCATATCTGTCCTGCTTTGCTCTTCCACACTCAAGTGTCTGTCTCCAAAGCTGTAAGGTACAAGGAATGTCCTTTAAGGCAACCACTGGCAGATTCCCAGATGTACCTTCGGGTAAATTTGGCTGGTGGTCGTATCTTTTGTCAGGCTGAGGTTCTTGGTTTTCAAAAACTCTTTGAAGGAGTATGGATTGGCTTCTTCAAGATCTTCAAGTTTGTTACCGTCAGGAACCACGAGGCTCTGCGTTTGTGATAGTGGGTGTGTGCTGTGCCGCAGCCGCCTCCAATGCAGCACATAGCCTGACATCGTTGCACCCTAGCCTGGCTGCGGCCCCATGGCCCCCTGTTTACTATTTTCATTGGATTTCTGAGTGTGAAATAGGAGTCTCTGTTTATATCAGTTTCTGAATATTTTCGTGAGTTCTTTTTCTTGTGTTTTTTCTTCATATTTTGATATAGTAGTTCTTCTATATATTGTTATATTTATTTTATTTAATATTCCTTAGAAGACTGTTTTCTAATGAGAAAGTGAAAAGGGGTGCATCCAGATGGGAGGGGAGGTAAGAAGCAACAACGTAGCTGAGAGAAAGAGGAAAGAAAAACTATAATTAAGGAATCTCATTAAGAGTTTAAAAGAAATCAATTTTCTATAAAACAGGAAAAAAGAAAAAGTATACATAAAGCTTTGAATCTCATCATGAGTATATTATAATAATATGTCTTTGAGATGTTCAAGTATACTTTCAGATCCCTGATTTAACTATAGTCTATATTTGAATGAATTATAATCATTAAGCATGGATATGATTACTGTATTATACAGTAACAAAATGTTACATCTTGACAATATAATTTGAGAATTAATGATTTTTAAATAATTTCTATGCCAAAAAGTATATGTTAATGAGCTCTGTGTGTGTGCTTGTGTTTAAAACCTTAAATATGTCACAGAGAAACATATGCTACTTTTGCAGGCCAGTAGAAGGAACTCTGACCTAATGCACCATTAAGATGCTCTGGTTCTGTCTGGCTACAGGATGTGGCCACTTCAGACTCCATATCTCCCACAGCTTGGAGTCTCAGCTACAGCCAATCTCATAGACTCTGTGGAACATCCCCCTGAAACATTTCAGGTTGCTGAAGAAGTGTCCTCCCAGAGGCTCTACCCAGTAGCTGACTGAAACAGATGCAGAGACCCAGAGCTAAGCTTTAGATAAGAGCTCCGGGAATCTTGTGGAAGAGTTGGGGGAAGGATTAAGGAACATGGAGGGGATAGGGCTCCCCAGGAAGACCAACAGAATCATCTAACCTAGACCATTGGGGGCTTTCAGAAACTGAAACACCAACCAACAGTATACACAGGTTTGACCTAGGCCCTTAGCACATATGTAGCAGATACAGGGCTTGGTATTTATGCATGTCTCCCAACAACTAGAGCAGGGCAGTCTGTGAGTCTCTGTGGAGCCTGTTTCCCTAACTGGGCTTCCTAGTCTGGCCTCAGTGGGTAAGGATATGCCTAGTCCTGCTGTGATTGTATCTGCCAAGGTGGATTGGTACTCAGGGGGTTGGGGAGCTTCTCTTTCTCAAAGGAGGGGAGGGAGAGATGGCGAAACAGCTTTGAGGAGGGTTCTCAGAAGAGACAGGTGGTACCATCAGGATGTAAGTGAATAAATAAATTAATGGAGACAAAAATATATTCTGTTTTTGTTTTTGTTTTTGTTTTTTTTCTTTTTTTGAAGCTGTGTGAATCAGCAGTCTTGAGAAGGCCCATGGTATCTTCTCAAATGATTAAAAATTTTCCCAGCAAAGAAAGGAAATCAGTACAAAAATGTCTGAGATATTTTATGTATAACTGGCAAAACTTTTAATCGGAAAAATGGTGAGATTTAGAAATTAAAAAACAGACTAGGAAAAAACAACCAAACAGCCATGCAGCTGTATGATGTATGTGTCCAGGGACAAAAAATAAAACTCGGTATTAGACTGCCACTTAAACGACCCCATAAAGCAGCCATGAAGTTAAGTTACTGTCTGTGTAATGGTAAAAGTATTTGAAATATAAAATTCTGAATATACAAGTGAGGAGGTTTTGAACATGAGAACACATACATCAGACTGAAATGCACTTAGTGGGCCAATAGAGGTAGTTGAATTTTCATTCACACTTATAAGGGATTAATGGACTTAAATCAGAAAACTCATCATCAGGCCGAAGGTAGAAAAGAGTTTTAGATGTATGGCCTGTCTTAAAGCAATAATCATTATTTCAAATGTCTAATGTCTGGTCTCACATTGCCCTCATTAAAGCATCTTCCAATGTGGTCTTTCCAGATTTCACAGTGCCTGCAGAGCCACAAACAAAACAACTCTGTTTTGTCTTTTCTTCTCTTCACCTACAAAGTCCTTTCATTTAACACATCCCTTCTGAATTGTGAGTCACTTCCTTTATAAACTATTCTCAGCCAACAGAAGGTTATGTCAGCACAGGAACTTCGTTTTGACCCATTAAGGAGATATCATATTACATGTAAATAAAGAAATTATCTAATAAAAAATAAATGGAACACTTCATTTGTTCATCAGTTAAAATAATATCTCAACTCGTTGTAATCCTTATTAATCTAATACGAATAGATCCTAGAACATGAGCAGCAAATGTCTGGTGGTTGTGCTCCTCACTGAGCAGCAACACATTTCAACAAGGCCGGTCATGTATTTTCTTGCATAAGCTTTTGACTACTTTATCACAGGTAGACTGAGAGTCAGACAAACTGACTATCTTTAAAAATAAGAACAGTGATTCTGAATTTATCCAATTACTATTACTATATGAAGAATGGAAATGAGTTATTAACAAATTATCATTATTTGTCATATATTATATGACAGTGATGCTACCCCACTCCACTTGGTTCATAATGTTTCCTCATATTTTGTCTCCAAAAAAGTGATTAAGCAAATTACATGAACACATTTGTGTAGAAAAGCTTTAAAATTAATAAAATAGCATATTATATTAATTTATTACATTTAGAAGACACACCAAAAACTCCCCAAACCCTTATTTTCTCATATGTCCCAGAACTTTTATCACTACCTTTACATATAAATATATTAAATTGAATGTTTTCATTCTCAGGCTTATGCCACTTAAAGAAAACATTATGTTGACATTTTCAACACCAAGATGTGTTAGTAAATTATAATTAAATCAATAATTTAGTTTTGAATTTATGAAAGTATGTTAGAATATAATAAATTTCTATTTGTTAAAGAAGTAAACTAATATTTAGAGGAATAAGTGAATTGCATAAAATATGAGCTTTCTCATTTTAGACAGAAATTCCCCTTTTTCTATGCTAAGTGGAAATAAATATGTACCCATTAATTATCAAAGGTGAGTTGTAATAAAATATGGCTGAAATAAGGCTCTAATTTTAAACCTAATTATTTTTCTTGAGCAAACAAACATTCCATTAAAATTCATTACTCAATGATAATTATGCTTACATTTTTTACTGTGATGCTTCCAATTCAATGTGGCATTTGCACATTGGAATTTATGAAAAAATGAAAATCTTTCATTTATAATAAAATTTTATACAAATAATACTTTATACAAATGATAAAAACATTATGTAACAATTTCTATTGTAGTACTATTTAGAGCTAAGATGAAGTAAATTAATTTCACTGATTTAGAGGTAAGAAACAACTTTCTTCTAATTGCTAATAAAGAATTCAGTAATGTGCTAGATATAAGAATGTCTACATAAGCATGCATGAGGTGGAAGATGAGGACAGACACCCACATTCACACAGGAGTGAGTGCACAATGGGTGTGTACACACGTATGCATACACAGATAGAGGTTATTCAAAAATTACTTAGCAGCATATTATCTGATAAGGGCTGGATAATATCATAGTTTGACATGGTATAAGTTTGATTAATTTACACTACTATCAGCTTTCAACCAAGTTCATTCACATCAAATAAGTACACATTCTGCATATGTTTTTATAAAGGAAACACAGTAATCTAGCTTGCAAAAGATTAGAAAACATTATCTATCATGGAGAATGCAACATAGGTTTGATTGCTACAAATAAGCAAACTGATTTCTCTCCAGGATCTACATAGTTTCCCTTCCTATAACTCATAGACATTAGAGAGAAAGCTAAGCAGCTTACACACAGTCAGTGATGTACTTAAACTTGAATCAAAATATCTTCTCAGCCTTCATTCCTTTTTAGAGCTTTGTGTACTTTTGTAGAGTTTTGTGTACTTCTAAAACTTCTCCACCAAGGACATGCATCTGATAATCCTCTGGGATTTATGCTGAAGCACAAAGACACAAAGAGTATGCTCACATGGGTCTGGGTTGCAGGGATATATAGTTATCCTCATAAAACTCCACTGTGATAATTTTTTTTCTAGGTACTACATGATGTTCAACTTATTTATCTAGATGTCAATTGTATTACTTTAGTAAAGTTTGTAATATTGAATATTTCTTTTTTAATTTTTTATTAGATGTTTTCTTTATTTACAATATCTCCTTTTCCAGGTTCTCTTCCAAAAATAAAATAAACAAAAATTAAAACAATCCCCTGTTCCCTTCCCCCTCCCCCTGCACACAATCCCACTCCCTCCTGCTTACTGGCCCTGGCATTCCCCTACACAGGGACATAGAACCTTCACAGGGACAAGGTCCCCTCCTCCCATTGATGACTGACTTGGCAATCCTCTGCTATACACATGCTGCTGGAGCCATGAGTCCCCCCATGTGTACTCTTTGGTTGGAGTTTTAGTCCCTGGGAGCTCTGAGGATACTAGTTAGTTCATATTATTGTTCATCCTAAGGGGTTGTAAATCCTTTCAGATCCTTGGGTCCTTTCTCTAGCTCCTTCATTGGGGACCCTGTACTCAGTCCAATGGATGGCTGTGAGCCTCTACTTCTGTATGAGTTAGGCACTGTCAGAGCCTCTCAGGAGACAGCTATATCAGGTTCCTGTAATCCAGCACTTGTTGACATCCACAATAGTGTCTAGATTTGATGATTGAATATGGGAAGGATTCCCAGGTGGAACAGTCTCTGAATTGTCCTTCCTTTAGTCTCTGCTCCATAGTTAGTCTCTACAACTCCTTCCATGGATATTTTGTTCCCCCTTTTAAGAAGGGATGAAGTATCCACACTTTTACATGTGCTGCTGAGAATACAATTGGATCTCACAATCAATCTCTCCTCATTGGCTGCTCATTTCACACTTACATTTACTCATCAGTCTTATCTAAGAGTATTTTTATATTGTCTTGTCTGACTCAATTAGTTTTTTATTAAAATACTGTGTTAGAATTCATGCTGATCTGTCCAATAGTTTAAAATGATATTTTTCCATTTTTATTGTTAGAAATTACAATTATATCATATCCTCCTTTTTTTCTCTACACCCTCCTCATATACCTGTTATACTATATTTAAAATTCATGGACTCATTTTTCATTAATTTTTGTTTCATGGATATATATATATATATATATTACTATACATATATTCATATATATATATATATATATATATATTACTATACATATATTCCTAAATGCCTGAGTACAACCAAGTCTGTATAATGTTGCTTGTCCATGTGTCTTCAGCACTGACCATTTGGTATTGTATAATCAATTGATGTATTCTTCCCTAGAGAAGACTATTTCTACTGCTGCCTCCTTTGTAAATAAAGTATTCAAACTTGACTTAAGGTTAGTAAATTCTAAACTATGCTTATCCCAATAACTACTGACCTGGATATCGGTAATTCTTTTAGTATTTTTATGAGTTGATGAAGAACTCAGCCATTTGTATCATTGTATGTAAGTGCTATTTATGCTTTTGAACATGCTTCTTTCTTGAATGTTGGTGAAAACAACACAACACTTCAAATTATAGAACATGTTATACCCTAGAATTTTCATTTAGAATTACAGGCAAACTCACATCGAGCACCTGTTGAACCAGGCAGGGGCTAAAGTTATTCTCAGGTAAGCACAATACAGTCTCTTTCATAACTTAGCTTATTACTAAAGAAAACTACTTGATTTGAATCCTGTAATATTTGCAATAATATAATATCTTATTTTAAGACAAAAGAGAGCCATCTTTTCCTTGGAATTTGGTTCTTGACTTTACTTGGTAAAATGTTGTTACTTTAACTTGAACTCACAACTAGCCACTAGCCTGTATTGCAAGGATCTCAGTAATTTAAGCTTTCCATTCCTTATTACTAAAATGCTAAGTACTGAAATCAATATATTTAAATAATTTATAACATTGATATGTTGAATTATTTATAGTTAATTATATATAACTAATATAATTCACTATTTATCACTAATACATTAAAGTCATATTACTTTTGTTAATGTGTTAAAATATTAAATGTTCTTTATAATAAATGCAATGCATATATTTAGCACTGCTGTTGAGTTTATAGTTTCAAACATTAAAAACAATAACATTTATTAGTTACTCCAGTAATGAAATTTACAATATCAAAATTTTAGATTTGAAGCTACGAGTTCTGTGCCATTCTGCCACTTTAAGAGTATATATCTAACTCTTTCCTGGGCATTGGGATATATCCATCAGGCTTCACTTTGACAACTGAACCCATCACTAAGTAAAACTTGCAAGAAAATTATGTTTTTTAAAGTGTGTGTCATAGACACTGTCAAGATTTAACAGTGTGAGGACCTTGTGTGCCCTATGTGCCTGTTTACCCTAAATTATAAAACTAAAATCAGAAATAGAACTATAAAACATGAAAGATTACAGTGGTAAAGTGCAATTAAATTTCAAAGTAGTAATCTTTTGAAAACAGTAAAATGTAATGAAATTATTTATAGCTTTAGTGATGAGTCGAGCAATCTAAGTTATCTGTGTACCAAAGTCTAGTTTTTCAATTAGTATAAGAAGAATTTAATCATTTCTATAACTAACAGACTCAAGAATATTATAAGAAATTCTACACATTCATCAACATCAGATGGATAGTGCAGATTTCATGAACTTCCTGAGCTTTAAGTTATAAAATAAAACCTAAGAACTAAGAAATATAACTCCAAACAGCACATTTGGTAGATAGAGATTAAAGTCCCTGCCCCAACCATCCAAATGTTACCTCTAAAAACTCATTCATGAAATTAATGTTGAACTTAATTGGGTGCAACATGATATTGTTGATTATATCAAAGAAAGTGTGGATTAAATCCTTCTGAATATAGAAATATTAAATGAAAGAAAATGTTATTTAAAAGAAAACACTGAATAAAATGTTTGTCCCAAAACACGGTGAGGTAGAAAGATATGACACCACACAATCCACAGATTATGATCACATAGTGAGATAACCAAGGGATGCAAAAGTTGAACTTAATCATTTCAAAGGCAGTGTGTAAGGAGTCAGTGAAGAGGTGAAGTTAAATGTTCTGTTTTTCATGCTAGGTTCTCTAGTAAGTCAGTTTTGAATTTTATTTAATCTTTTCTCTGTGGTACTTCAGAAGGCAGTTCAGTGTCCCTCCATTCCCCAGTAGGGTATGATAAAAATAAGGCTATCACAAAATATTTGCTGAGATATTCATGAGTCTGTGAAGTGGATGGTAGTCTGTCTCAGCTTGTCTTACTTACCGCTAATTAATCCAGGAAAAAGTAAGACTAAAAGACTTCAGAAATGGTCACATGGTGGGAAGTGCATCACTAGTGTGACTTATGATGCTGAATAGTTTTCTTTAAGTGACATTGACAGAGAGCTTGTTAGTGATAGTGTGCACAGTGCTGACACTGATAAAGTCGTGTTTACCTTGAAAATATCACGTCTGCAAAAGTAATTAAAAGAAACAAAAGAAAAGAAAGAGAACTAAGTGAGAAAGACACATAGGCCCTGGAGGTCGGTGATGCTGAGGATAAAGTGCTCTGCTGGTTTTGGTGTCCATGTGGGATTCTCGAATGTGTGGTTGAGCAGATCTCTGATTCTTATACTTCCTCTGAGTCTGTCCTTGTCTTTATGTTCTCCAACTCCTGGGTGCTGCTTTTTGTTTTATCTAATTATATTATATTTTATTTTGTTGTTATCCCTCAGAGGCCTGCTTGTTTTATGATAAGTGGTGTCATCAGGGTGGTTTCCAGATGGGAATGGGTGGGGGAACTGGAAGGAGTTGGGAGAAAAGGGACCAATACTTAGTTGTATTGTATGTGGAAGAAATCTACATTAAATAAAAGGAAAAGCTTTCTGGTGATATCTACTTCAATAACTTGGAAATTTACACCAAACTATAAAAACCCATAAAAAATGTAATTACCAGATGATAAAAATGAGTGCATTGCAATCAATCTAAATAATCAATCTAAATGTAAAAAGTACAATAATTTATTATAAAATTACTGAAAAATAATTTGGTATGTTGATAAAAATATGATTTGTGTTTTTTCTTTCCAAAGTTTGCAAAATTTTCTACTGTCTTTATATTAGTTATTGGTCCTTCTAATTGTGCCATAGCTAGATACAAGTGTTTAACACAATGAAGTTATTAAGTTTAAAATAAATCAGAAAAGTTGGAGTGATTTCTTGGTGGGTAAGACTGCCTGTTGTCAAAACATTAAGACTGGAGTTTGAATTCCCAGCCTGGAATGGACAATTATAAATCAGAGTGAGTGCTGGAGAAGAAGCAAGAAAAAGAGATTGATGGCGCTGAGTAGCCTGCCATGAGAGTTGAAATACCCTAAGCCACAGGTTCACTGAGAGACTCTGTTTTCAGTGAGTAGGTAGAGACTGATTGAGGACATATCCCATGCAGTCCTCTGGTCTTGGAAAAGTCATACCTATGCATGCACATACAATTATACATGCACATATACCATACAGACATAGAGGCAGACAGGCACACACATAAACACAGTCACATGAACACACACACACACACACACACACACACACACACA